>JAOYRR010000293.1:600000-887034 GCA_038994665.1 Podotricha telesiphe | reverse complement strand
TATTTTTAAATTATAAAGTGTGAAAAAATAGTTCATGCCATTTATAATTTCAGCAATAACGTAGTGGTTTCAAGCGACCAGTTCAAAGCGCGCAGCCGCTTTGATGTATGAATATTCTTATGAACTAAGTTGTCGCGGCCGCAGCTGTTCCTAGATTTATTGATATAGTATTTACATGTTTGTTGACTTGTGATTCGCTGTTTTATTTTTAATTTGTACGTACCTAAAATTCATATGATTTCTGGCCACATGTTTCATATATTAAAAAAAAAGAAATGTATTAAAAAAGCAATGTTACCATTTTTATTAAAATTTTCAATGTAAATGTTAATATTAAAACTCGTCTCGAATAACAATATTCGTATATAATTTAAAAAACCCAGCCACATACATAAGCGACAACAAAAGATAGAATGTATCTTGAATATGAATTCCCGATTCCGGTATTCCGTGTAACATTGTAACAATTGATTACTAGGATTACGACGCGACAATCACGCCCGTACCGGGAATTCGGCGGCGTGACGCGGATCCCGGACCAGAATACGAAATTCCAATCACGTACTGGCAACTTTCGGAGCGTTTACCAGAGTAGTGCCTTTTAGCAAACTCACTCGAACGAAATACGTTTCTTATACGTTTCGAAATTGATTTAGGGCCCTTCCCTATGATTTATATATTGTTATGTGTTTGTAATATGTCATGTTTTACTAGATATGCTGAATAGTCCGTTTTTTTTCATATCGAATGAGCGCTCGTATGAAGATCGAGTTTAGAGGATTCTGATCTGAGCCTCAAAGCACTTACCTCAAATATCAATGTTGCCCGCGCATTTACTACATTGACATAAATTCTGGGGTATTGCCTCATATATTAGCCTTCTATAAAAATTCAAAGCTAAAATTGTATTTTTACATTATTAACTTATACATTACTTCAAGCAATTTATTTTTGTATATGCTCTCTGTATTTAATTTGTAATTTTATATAATGAACAATACTATTGACACAATTTGAAAAACTTAATAAGGTTTTTAAATCAAATTTATAAACAACTTAATTTTTATTTATCAAATTCGGAACTTATACAAGATAAATGTGAAAATTAATAATGAATTTGTAGATAAGTTTCAATGGATAAAGGTATATACCATAAATATCACTCACAGAAACGATATTAATTTTATCTTCGTAGGTAATATATATACTAATAAAATAGCTGTACTCTATATTAATTTAGAAACATTGCACGAAAATCTGGGTGGCGGAACTATCTAACTTTTTTGATATGTCCATTTTTTGCGCAATATTACCATCGAGTTTACTTTGAAAAAAAGCATTGTGACAGTAAAAAAAACTTATGTGTCCACCCTGCCATGCCACGCCAACATTCCTTGCGTTGGAGTTTAAGTTATTAAAGTTGCAAAAACAAACAAGCTAATGCATCGGAGTTTCAAAGCGGGTGAAATAGATCCATCACAATCCTTTTTCTGATACCTGTCATCCGTCCCACTTTGGCGACACCACGCGTAACGACTATACCATACTATATTGAGATTTCTTAAACACCTTTGAAGGTAAGTAGAGCAAATAAATGGTAATAAGGAAGTATTTGCGAAGATTCTCGTTGATAGTATTATTAAAAACTCGTTGACTTTGAATGTATAATATATGTTTCAATTTACATCATTGGTGATATATGTGAGTCATCATCTATAAATTTGTTTTCTTACAAAATAAATATTATTAAATCTATTAATAAAGTATAGACTATGTAAGTTGCAAATTTCTGAAGATGTGCTTTATCTTTTGAAATACATAGGAAAACAAGAATTTATAGGGCGTTACTTTCCCAAAGAAAACAAAAATATTTGAACTTCCTAATTAATAATATATATCATATGCGACTTACGTATATTGATATATGTCGTACAAGTTGGTGTCATGTAATGAAATTGTAAGTTCAAATAAAAAAAAATTATTCATGGCAAATATTTTTTTTACTTAAGAGTAAAAGTTTCTTATAATTAAATATTAATAGTTCACATTTGTAATATTTCAATTCATAGTTTCCAGTATTGTACGTTATCATTGCATGAGATGTCGCAAATGTGAATATTATCGGTCGTGTTATCGTTTCGCGGAAATGTTCTACAGACGTTAGAAGCGGAAGTTTGGGGATTTCTGTAAAGGTTATTTTAGAACGAAAGTTCGAAATTGGTTTTTGGAATTTCGACATACTAAGCTTTAATGGAATATTTATTCTTCGCATTACATCCAGTAAAAGCTTCGAGCTTTACAACTATGGGACGGAATGGCATTAACATGAGAAGATGTTGTAAAACACCTTTTTAAAAGCACGTATCTATTTGATTTTATAAGGTAGAATATATAAAAATGTAGATATATCTAAATGTTCTAAAATAAAGATTTGAAGGTACACTAAAAACATTTTTTTGTTGTACTTTTTAAATCAATATGTTTAAATTATTAAATTTATGACTGTAAAATAATTTCATTTCTATACAACATTTACAATATTCTATTATTTTCTTCTCTAGAAGTTATTAATTTGTAATTTTTCGTTGATCTTATAGTAATAAATTCAACCATGTGAGAGTTTACACTTTAATATTTTATAAGTAATTCGTTGATATCTAAATTATTACATAATAAGAAATATTAAAACAAGCTAGTTATATTTTATTATAGCAAGAATATTTATTAAACTATTAAAATAACAAAATATTCTTAAGACAGTCACGACGCTTGTAACTCTATCTGGAGTAGAGTTTGGTCATTAATCAACCCCTGTCAGTGTTCTCCTTAGCTTTGGAGTGTATTGGACCAAGTTGTCTGACTTTGTACTGAATATTAACACCACTTAGTTTTGATTTGTCTCAGTTGGCGTTAATCTGCCCCTTGAATAAAGTTTTACACTTTAGACTCGTAAAAGTCTGTTTAGTTATAAATTATACTTTGGACTAATAAAATACTTCTAAATATTTCCTTTGATTCTCACTCCTCATATATTTAGAACACAGACGATCTTGATGTTAATTGAAATATATGAGGTGCTGTATTATTTCTTAGTGTTCTTGTAGTTCCTTTGTTTTATATTAAAATACATTTGAAAATTGTAAATTTGCCTAAAACAATTGGAGGAATAATCAAATATAAAGAAAAACATTAGATTATTTATAAAATCGTAATTAAAATATTTTTTTCCAGCGTCACTCTTTTCACCGCATAACAGGGTAGTCAAAGATAAGCTAGTGTCAAGATACTCCGTTCTTCACTTTCCTCCCGAAATCGAGATATTGCATATTGAGTGGCGGAACTCAAAACCGCGCTTTGTCTTAGACACAAGAGCGTAGAGATTGAGATATTTAAATAATAATCGATTCCCGAGTAGGAATGGACCCCACAACCAATCGTGTTTACAGTGAGACGCTGTCCCACCGGGCCACGAAGGCCACGGATAAATAAATATTTAAATTTACTTTGCATATTAGTAACGAGTAGAATTTCTGATATATTATGGTACAATATGTATACGATACATTTTAATAAAAATTCGGAAAGACATATTAAGAAAGCTCAAATTAATTTACAAAGAAACATCAAAGAGAGTCGGGCTCAGTCTGATTCTGTTCTTTGATTACCAACCGAATTCGTCCCATTCGCTATTTCCAACCACTGTAGGAACAGGGCTTTGCAATCACATGGAATTTAAATTTATAGCTTAAATTTGAATTTGTATGTTGTAAAACAATAACTGTCACATTCATAATTTTATTTATAAGTAAAGTAAACTGATATAAGACATATAGCTTGCTTTTAAATTTTGCTTCAATAGTTATTTTTTATTATAAAATGTACGTAAACTAAGACGTACTGAAGTAGTTTTAAATATATGTGTAAATAAAGGCCTGGATAATAATAAATGCTGCCACTAATGTGTTCACCCTGTGTAGTTACACACTGTCCCGGGTTGCCAGTGTCAGTCTGCCTGTGCAATAATTACAGGCGGCTTTGGTGGACTATTTAGGGCAACGAAGTACGCGTTCGGCAACGTTTTATTATGTCAACCGAGGGTCCTTTGTGTTTTAATTAGTACTAAAATTGCTGTAAGTTAAAACATGTTTTTCTTCTTGTGGATATAATTATTATTAACTTATTAGTCTACATTTTTTTTACCTAACTAAGACTGATTTGTAGTAAAGTAATGTATACTATAATAATACTCGATGGGTTTTCATGTTTTAAGCATTCTATATTTTGTTATAGGGCAGGAATCTATGAAACTTGCAAGATAAGTATTATATATTGGGTATATATAATAAATTCAGTAATTAACTATGAGTCTTATGTATAAACAAAATTGCTCTAACAGTATGCATCGAAGTGCCATTAGATTTTATTACCTGCATTATTATTGTGTCGTTATACCGACCTATGCAAAAGTGTTTGTATCGTAGTCAGCTTTAAATTCAGCAAATAGGTTCATTGTCATAGCGTGCCCCTACATTTCAAATTATAGAGGCTCACAACCCTCCATCCAAATTTGTTGAAAATAAAAAAAAATACCGTTTACTTTTAAGGTTAATATTTAAAAAAGTATATTCCTACTTTGTTAACATTTTTTAAAGTGTTATTCCCACACTAAGGAAATTGGAAAAGACATATTTAGAAAACGTATAAAAATTTGAACGTAGCGAGATTTCAACCCGCGCCTCTTGAACTTGAACGGTTTTCAAAAGGCAATGTTTCATAGTGTTAACACTATGACCACCATACACCATGTTCAATAACCAAGAATTTCCTTCATAGCAAGAGAGGTGGTCTCACATTAGCATAGAGACAATCAGGGGTAGGTTGACATAGCGGCATTGACGAGGCACCAACACGTCCTGAATGAAACGTGCGTCGCATCCAACCGCCATTACATACCAGGATTTTTTTTTAAACAACATGGCTATAGGTCTACATGTTAACAGGACATGGCATAAGCCAATCGTTAGTAATGTCTTTATCGGTGTTATGCCTTCCGTTTCGCTATAAACTTATGTCGATCATAGTTTCATACATCCTGTTCATAATATGAGGAAGTATGAATATAAAAAGACATTTAGAAGACGTATAAAAATTTGAACGCAGCGGGATTTGAACCCGCGCCTCTTGAAAACCGTTCAAGTTCAAGAGGCGCGGGTTGAAATCTCAGGTCAGTTATTAATAGCTTTTTAAGGGACAATTCTTCACTGTCAATCGAATGGATTGTTTGAAGGACTCGAAAATATCATGGTTTAGAGCTCTGATGAAGTCCGGAACGTTAGTTTCTAACTAAGATTGGGAGGATCGAGCTTTATGACCCGAGGCCGAGAATTCCTGAAACTACTATTCTATTCTTGGTTATTGGACATTGGTGTTGTATTGGTGTTGAATTGACTACGTTTATACTTGCTGTTTGGATATGAATAAAGATCTTATAAACCAACTCCGACACTTAACACCTGTATACGCTTTATTTACTCTTTGGCTTGCTTGGCTCACGATGGCTGAAATCATAGAAAGTCTACGATTCTCTTCTTAGTTTTCTTTATCCTTTTCGATCCTAATTATCCCATTTATGTATCTTCTAACTTCTCTTTCCACGATAAGCCCTTAGCGACTCACATATCGGGCTTTATGTATGATGCAGTTATTGGACATATCTGAATCTATTTCGGAGGATTTCTTTTTAAAAAGAGATATATATATGTATTAATATACATTTATTTAAATTATTATGTATATGTATAAGTATAAAAAATATGCTTTTGGCTTTTGCGCACCTACAATTTAATATCCCACATGACAAGGTTGACTTGTAGAGAATGTTTCATAGTTTCATAACACTATGAAACATTGCCTTTTATGCATTTTTTATTGTTTTGTCCCGAACATATATAAATAAATAGAAAGTCATATTTTGCTTATTTATAACTATAACAGTATTTATGGCCAGAATTAGTAGATTACAAGTGATACTTTGTTAGTGTTCATAGTTCACGTTAAAAAAGGTTTTGTAGGAGACTTTTTTAACGTGAAGAACTCCGTAACTAATACCCGCCCGATTGGGGACTCAGACGGGTTGTGTGATTCCAGACTGTAGGCCGTCCGGTATACGAAATAAAACTACCGTGAGGTTTCTCCATTTCACTAGCCGACTTTTTCGTGAATCCCGACGGCCTCCAACAAGCTCTAAGGAACCTAAACGCCGTGGTCTGGCGGTAACTCAAGCAAGGTTTTAGAGCAAAACTTTTACATAATATCAAACTCAACTTATGTATAATAATATTATATATGAAAAATACTGATTATGAGTAGAAAGTAATTCTACTTATCACTAAAGATACCAAGTTTGTCATTCATCAAATATGTAGAGCGATGCAAGATAACCTTATTAACTTAGCGCGATAGTGAAAAGTTAAACAACTACTTAATTGCCTAAGATTGTGTGATATAAACACACTAGCATGTGTTTTTATAAGGGTGACAAAGAATGGTAAAGAAATTTTCAGTTAATGTTAATATATGTACCTATATCTAATATATAATAAAAAAAATACATAGTAAAAAACAAATAAAATTGTTACTTAGTGGTCTTGTTATACATTAATATATATATACATTAGCACACAATTTTACTCGACTCGATTTAGTTCCGTGTTTTCACTATGGACTATGGTTTAAAATTCTTTCGAAACTATATATAAATAATGATATTTCCATTTATTTTACGAGTTCTAATAAGTAACATCGTTGAAGACGACTTCAAAGCCTAAAATTTAGCTTCTTGTTACCGTTTCCTATTTCGGGAAATCTGCTCATAGTACTCTCTCCTATCTCATCTAGCAGAAATGCAGTATATATATGTATTTTAAATAATACCAATTTTCGGAGCTGGTTATGTAAGATGGTGCTAAGAGTTCCACACCCAACAAACAAATATCATAAATAGTTGAATGAATGGAAGCTGACATGCAACTTTCAGGACATACAATAGGTTTTTTTTGCCAAGCAAATGGCGCGTAAATACAAAATACATTTTGCTTGTGATTTTCCGCTCGTCGAAGTTTGTTTGTTACAGTAGTTTCAGTGCAGTGTTTATCTACTTACTACAGAACTGCAAACAAAAAGTACAGAAATGTTTTACTAAGTGTAGAAATTTATTTTATGTAATAAAATAAAAGCTTGTATGTGGATAAAGGGGAACGGTTAGATTAGTTAAATTATTCCATTTTTCTGTTCTCTTTTTGAAAGACAAAGCGTGTACCGACTACTCAGCGAACGCTCAACACGCAATGTCTCGAATTCGTGGGTAAAATGGAGAACGGAGTTTCTTGCGGAGTACCTCTACTATACTTTCAGCTTATCCTGCGAGGATAAAGAGTGAAGCTGACAAAAATATATGGATGTAGTATAATATACATACATACATACAGCTATAAAATTCATTTACTAGAGCACTTACAGATGTATGAAAATTTACGTTTTACTCAGAGCCTCCCGTGAGTACCAGAGATTCAATCATTCTGTTAAATTCACTGACTCAGAAAGGGTATGATTAATATGCATTGAATAATGGTATTGCATTATGTATGTGCCGCACGTGGCTCTTAGTCGCCGGATTTATTTTGACAAAGTTTCACGTCTCCGTATGCAGATGGAGATGCTCCCAAAATTCATTGTTGGAGAAAGAACAATTGCGATAAACATATCTGCTTTTATGTGTTTAATAATATTTTTGACTTTCTATAGTCATTAAAAAGGTCATTTGGTCAAAGGTCATTAAAAAATTTAAGATTTTAACAATAAGGTTCACAATCAATTCAATTCACATCTTAATCAATAACATTATTAACTATAGCAACGCCCTAACGCGACGGTACAATAAATTATTTTTTTAAAAAGCTCTGAATACATTTTTATAATTCTCCATAATATTTATTAGAAATATATACACGTATATGAGTACCTGACATACAACGCACAACTGATAATACTTGTAGCAGAAACTGAAATTTGGCATGTAAGTTCGTTAGGGATTTAGCAACGCACTAAAGAGATAATTTTCCTAAAATTCCTACGGAAATAAGTTCCACGCAAAAGAACTTACTTGCGACCTACACTCTTACTGTGTTTGAATAAAACATAACTCTCTAAAAGTGCCCTATTAATTCGCAGGGACTTAAAGTCTAGAGTTTTCTATATACAAGCATTATCATTAGAATGATAAATGGTTTATGTAAAACTTGTTATAGTCTACTTGAGGCAATGAAGTATGTTCCATAAATCATGGCGCAGTCAGGGAGAAGCACAACGTTTTGCACTCTAGTAGTTACGCACAGTAATTTGCTTAAGCCGGTTGTACTTTAAATTAAGTTTTAGTTCAGTAGGATTCTTTCCTACTCATTATTAAGTAGGTTTTGTGAATAATTGAGTCATATTTTACTAACATTCTCTTGTTTATAACAATAACAAATCCAGGGGTTTTGATTTTTACTTATTGTACGCGTTGAGTTCTACATAATTAATTACACAAATGTCCTTACGTTAAAAAAATTCAGATGTTTCGTAATATGTTTAATATATAAGTTTAATTTTCTACAGCTTCACACGTTTTTCCGCATAGCAGGCAACACAAAGAGAACTTAGTGTCAAGTCATTTCGTTCTCTGTTTTTGGCCCGAATTTGAGACATTGCGAGTGGCGAAACTGAACGCCGCGCTTTATCCCAGAGCGAGAAAATCTAAATAATGATTTCCCCGAATGGAGATTGAACCGACAATCGTTTACAGCGTCACGATCGCCCTTCAATTATAATTATGTATTTCTTATATCTCTATAGTAAGGTACAATTTATATAGAATAAGAAAATTTACTCCAGAAAAGCGGAATTAACGGAACGGAACATCTTTTCTAGCGGAGACTAGGTCAATCTATTTAATTATATTTAAAATAACCTAAGAAATACAACTTCTTTCTATTTGTACATAATTATATTTTAGGCCATCGTGGCGCAGTAGACAGCGTCTGACTGTAATCGCGATTTGTTGTCGATGTCTCAATTTCGGGCAGAAAATGTAAAACGGAGTGTAAATACACTAAGTTCTTTCTGACAACCATTCTGTGTCGGAAAAAGCTTGAAGCTGATTAAGACATATTTAGAAAAAGGAAACCAAAAACGTAAAAAACGTTTTCCTGAGTATGCGAATAGCACTTCAAAAAATGTTAAAAAAATATTGAAACTGATTACGTTTTTTACTTCATCGACCTAAAATAAAAAGAATAATATGTCCTATTTCAGTTTGTTGTAACAAGATATTATAAAGGGACATGTAGATGCGGACGTTCGTGCGTCAATTAATTTCATTAGCCCTAATGCTTCTAATAAAGAGCAACATGTGTTTATTTCGATGTACACTCGACGTGTAGGTTTTATTGCCGCTTAGAGTCTGGTTAGAAGATTTATTGGATGTGGGCTATTTGTGCGGCAGTTGTTTTTAATTTTAATGTGATCTATGTTAATTTAAATCACGTGTGTTATGTGAATGGTTTAAAATATTTTTTTTGTAAAGGTTACACACACACACACACACACACACACATATATATATATATATATATATATTTGACACTAAAATGTGTAGGTATATAATACATATACAACGATAACCTTTTGCCTATTTTAGTTCATTAGCTTATTATTTAAATTCGCTTAAACACCAATAAATAGAGGGAAAAATAACCGAACAAAATTATAGACAGGTAACTGATGCGACATTTTTAAGTTCTGCAATTTTGCAAGTTTTTTCCAATTTATCTTTCACAAGAAAACGACGTGTTGAAAAATAAATACCGATCAATGATCATATTTTAATCTGTGAAAGAATTAAATAACTAAGTTATGTAAAAAAAAAAATATTAGCTACAAAAATAAATTATATATTTTATATAGAAACGGTAAGTGGTATAAGGTTATTTATATACTTTTATATCGAATGAGATGTGTATCAAGTTGCGTTCAACTTAGGCCCGAATTTTAGACATTGCCTGTTGAGTGGCGAAACTGAACGCCGCGCTTTATCCCAGAGCGAGAAAATCTAAATAATGATTAACCCGAATGGAGATTGAACCCACAATCTTTTACAATCAGGACTAAGAGGACTTAATGAACTCCAATTGTTTGGTTTCAGATGTCACTGGTGGAGATAGCGTCTGATTCTACAGTACGGGAAGAAATAATACATAACATTCATAAATTTTGCATACCACATTCGGTAAGTACTCAATCTCATGTTGAATTCTTGTATATATATATATCCTTGTCATATTTACTAAAATAATATGTTAAAAAATTTAGTTCATCAAGTATTTACTAAATACTTATTTGTACTTTTTGTTGGACATTTTTGTGTATAAGATATCATTGCCATGTGAAATTAATTAAACATAATGATTTCATATATTTATTATTATTATTTAATATTTTTGCTAAATAATAATTTGTTATATAAAATACTAAAAACCCTAGTCTATATTTATTTTTATAGAAATGAAAGGAAATTATAGTAAGGGCTTTCTAAATTATCGATATCATATATATTTCATGAGTTTAAAAATCAGATGCGTTGTAAAGTTTTAATTTCTTAAGCCAGTAAGATGATATCATTCATTTGCGAATGGTGGCATTTAAACTAAATGTTCTTTGCCGTCGTCAATAAACCGCCTATCGCATTGTATTGTAATTGGGGAGGTTTTAAAGAGATCTCGAGTTACTGAGGTATAGAATTACTTACAAAAAATAGACAATCAATTATGAACGGACAAACAAGTTTCTTACTAGTTTTAGTAATGTGTACGTTTATTTACAGACAGAATTTTGGACCTGCATGAATCAAACTATACAAGGTAAGAAATATACTATATTTCTATATTTTTTTTATGAAAATGGCTTTTCATGATAAGTAATATTACTGTTAAATTATTACCAGAATTAAAAAAAATATATATATACATTTTTAAAAACTGTAATAACTATTAACAATTGATGATCATAATAGCCATTGGTATGCAAAATAAGTAGCCTTTGTATGATTTTGAATGGAATTTATATATTTGATATTTCCGTGGTAGTTTACAGATAGATGGTAATGTCGAGTATCCTTGACCAAGAAATATTGTAAAATTACATTTAAAATGTGTGAAAATCACGAAATCCAAAGTTCTTATTCGCTTTTGTATCATTCTCCGCAATGAATAATCTAAATATATCTTTTAATTTTCGTTAATACGTCATGACTTATTGTTAACAATATGTTATAAGAAATTGCTACACATTTAAATATATATTATATACGATTTAATGTAAATAAGTTTAAAAATATGTTTTAATTTCCAGAAGTAGTAACAGGTTCGGGTTGGTGGGGACGAGCGTGCTGTGCTCTAGGACATCATACGAAGTGTCGCCACGCGTGCGCTACAGTGTCTGAAGTTTCAGCTTTATATGAACCGTGCCGCCGGTCTGATGAGATCGCTCTCTTTGACTGTATTCAGAGGCAGCAAGAGGGGCATTGGTGTTGCTGTGAGTAAGCATAATTTATACTGTTGTTAAGTGTGCCTTCATATCGTGATTGAGTGTTAAGTGGCGTAACATAACGCCGCATATGCTTAGACCATAGAAGCGTCTGTTTTTTTATAGTAAATATGGGACGAAACAGCCCACGAAATTATATTAATGTACGCGATTATTTTGTTTTAGGGTAATTTATTTTTAATTTTGATATTAATCGTAAATTAAAAGGTGGCAGTTTTTTAATATTAATTATGATTAAGTTATTTCATTATTTAAATATAAATAAGATTTCATGATTTAGATAATCGTTTGTTACATGTCTTGTTTGCTATTGGAGATTTTTATGAATATATATATTTAGCTTCACTCCTTCATTAGGAAAAACCTGGTGTCGAGAAACTCCATACCCCACTTTCCACCGGAGTCCGAGACATTGCATGTCGAGTGGCGGCACTCAACGTCGCGCTTTATGTTGGCCTCAGCGTGGAGAGTTGAAAGTAATTTAAATATGATCATTCCTCCGCGTAAGAATCGAACTCACAAACATTGCGTATACAGCCACTGTCGAACTACGCCACTATGGTCTCAATGTCTTTAATATTCTCTATATATAACACTTTTATTTATTCTTACAGCACAAACTCAATTTCTCTCCTGCCATGAAGCATGCAAGCGCGCCGTGTGGAGAGTTGGCCAAACTCGTGCAGATAGTTCTACGAGAGAACGAGCTATTGAATTATGTGAACAATCACCGCAATTATTAAGCTGTTTAAAGGATCTTACTGCTTCTTCAGTCCTTACCGACACTTCTAAGTGTAAGTGTGTACTATAGTGTTGGATATGAAGATTGGAGTGACACTTAATTTTATTTCCAAAAAATATTTTAATAAAATTTTTCGAATCATCTAAGAATTAAAAGGCCATTATTCTTCTAATGTTACGTAGAAATATTAACGTTATATTCTAATTTGTATACTAATTTAAAATAATCATACATAATACAGCTTTATTTTTATTATTACCTCTAGCAATGGTTTAATAAATCTAATTAAAAACAAAAACTTCTACTTTACTTCTAGATTTACCCTGCTGTCACGAATCAAAGAGTCCAGAATGTCGCAGCACTTGTGAAACTGTGTTAAAAAGGACAGGTGAATCGCAAGAGATCGCTGAAGTATTGTCTATAGAGTGCGGCGCTCCCGCGATACACGACGGCATGTGGCAGTGCTTCCTGAGAAAGGACGCACCGCCCGAAACCAAGGATGTCATACCACACGATGTAGCGAAATTACATTGTTGCCAAAAGGTAGGAATTAGATAGAATTAAAACATTTCCAAAGTGTTTTTCACATACTTAGGAAGGAAATTGAAAAACTTTTTAAGAAAACGTATAAAATGTTTGAACGCAGCGGGAGTCAATTCCGCACCTCTTGGAACCATCCAGATATTGTCCGAAATTTTTTATACGTTTTCGAAGAATGATTTCTTTTTTATATAAGAAAAAATTATTAATATTTTATTACACATTATATCTAACGGTCATTGTGGAGCAACCGGGCAGCTTCTGATTGTAAAGACGATGGTTGTGGGTTCGAGTCACGCCTGGAGGAACGGTTATATAATTTGTTTTTTAATTTCCCCACGCTGATAAGACAATGCACGGCCTTGAGTTCTGACACTTAACACGCAATGTTTCGAATTCGGACGTAAAGTGGAAAATGGATGTCATGACACTAAGTTCTGCATAATACGGGAAAGTGTAAAAAAAAACAATATTTTAATAGTGAATTTACATGAGTTATTATAATTAAGAATAATAATTTTAAATCTTCATTTCTTATTAAGTTGTTGAAGTAAAAGGTTTCAATTCAGGTATAATATTTCAGGGTGCTACGATCAACTGTCGAAGACTTTGTTTCAGTACTTTTAATAACGGCTGGCAGTTAAATTGGCAAAAGTTTTACACGGAGTGCCTTGGAGACCCGCAGGAGACTGAAATGGCTGAATGTCTAGAAGAAGGTAATATCAGAATAATATTAATTAATTGTGTCGTACGAATGTAAAACTTCAGCGTAAATGTTTTTAAAGCCAATGTCTTTCAAGAATAGTGCTCAAATTTAGACAAAGTGTAGAAATGCTTTATTCATATAGAATTATTTTTTTAATAGTTCTTCTTCTAAACTAAACTAAAACCTTAAAAGTTATTTCAGAGTTTTATATCTTTTATTAAAAAAGTGTAAGTTACTTAATTACTAATTCATGCCTAACGAAATGCAGAACAAATCGACTTACTCGTACTTTAAAAAACAACTTGCAATTTCCATCTTTTAGCTTTTCGATTTTTCGACGCAACTCAACACCGTGATTTAATTTTCTGTTCCCAACATAATTCCTTTTCTTAGATGATATTATATATATATTCGCATAGCAGGGTAATTACATTTTCTGCCAGAGTTCGAGTTATTGCACATTTTTTTTACTCGTTTTACTCGTTATTTTTTGTTATACAGCTATAATTTTTTTTAGTGGATGCTCCTTGTTCTCTCGGATGTGGCGGATTGACGTATTGCAGTCAGCTCAATAATAGGCCCAAGACTTTGTTCCGTTCCTGTTCAACACCGGCCGACCTTGATGCTCATTTAGCTGTGGCTGAACAAAAGGGTAGTGGGTGAGAATTATTTATGTTTATATGATTACTAGCTGTTGCCCCCGACTTTGCTCGTGTAGAATATACTATTTATATTTACAAGAAGATTTTAAAATAATGTACCTTAACTTTTAAAATATAAACGTAGCTTTTCAGCTTATCACATATGTATATGTATTAATGATTTTAAGTTTAACTTAACTTTTATGTTAACAGAATAAGGTATTTTTTTATCGACTTTAATTTAATATGTAAATTTTTCGGCAGGCACGTTACAGTGGCAGGTCTTCAGTTACCGTTAAAGAATTCGTCACAATGTACCGCTGATGTGTGGAAGAGTGTCGCTTGTGCGTTACACGTTAAACCCTGCACTGCAAAGGTAAAAAAAAACTCAATACTATGCCCAGTATGTAATTTAATTGCAAGCAATTCAATATTTGCATTATTATAAGGTGTTACATTAAGTGAGATATTTCGTAGTAAATTAAAAACATAATGCTTTTTTGAATGTTTTTGTGTGTAGGGTCACAGTAGCCTGCTTTGCATGGAGGACTGCAAGCGGCTGGTGTCGTCGTGCGTGGAGTGGTCGCGCGCGACGCTGTCGGCCGCAGCGCTGTGCGCGCGCATCGCGCCGCCCGGCGACTCCGCGCCTTGCGTGTCTCTGAGGGAGTTCATGGCGCCTAGTAAGTTACCATTGTTCTTGTGTGACCATGACAAATATATATTGTTCTAATATTAACATTATAATAACGTATTTGCCTCTGAAGTGTATTTCCTTTAAAATCCAGAATTCTAAATTTATATTTCAAAATACATAAAATTTAAAATTAGTGCAAACTTATATTTCCTTACTAGAAATA
The DNA here is from genome assembly GCA_038994665.1 of Podotricha telesiphe. Lineage (NCBI taxonomy): Eukaryota > Metazoa > Arthropoda > Insecta > Lepidoptera > Nymphalidae > Podotricha > Podotricha telesiphe. The sequence continues at coordinate 871,908 of JAOYRR010000293.1, read as the reverse complement.
GTTGACGGCATCGCATCGTCATCAGATTTATAATTAAGCAAAAATATTTTGTTAAATTTGCTATATCTATATTCTTTATTTTGATCTTGATTATTAAAAGAATCCGTGAAATAATTTCAGGCGTAGAACCTCCTTTGCTGTCTGCGGGAGAAATGATAACGTCTCCTTGCGCGGGCTCGCCGTGCAACTCCACGCAGGTGTGCGTCGTCAACAGGAGCTGCTTGCACGGCGGCGCGTGCAAGCGGTTCACTTGCGTTGACGGATGCCCCTTAGGTAAGTTTACAAATAAATAATTTAAAAAAAATATAAAAAAAATATTGGCTATAGTTGTACAGTGGTACAATACCATGATACTTATTTCTGCGCTCTTGTAAGTTAGTTCAGTGCCGCCACCCAACACAATGTCTGGAATACAGGCGGTAAACGGAAAAGGGTAAAAAGAGTGAAGCTAAAAAAAAAAGAAATAAAAATCAGACATGCTCTCTATTTGGCATACAGTTATAAGCGTTAGTTTTGTCGTACTGTTTTTTGTTAAGTGTTTTTTTTACCTAATTATAAGTCTTTCACCTCTTTCAATTCTGACTCGAATAGAATTTGTCTATTAATGTATTGTGCACTGTGGTGCTCCAGGTGACGGCAGCCAGTACGTGGTGCCGCTGGGGTCGTGGGTGCGCGTGCCGATGCCGTGCGCGGCGCAGCGCGCCTGCGTCAAGGTGTGCCGCTGCGGCGCGCGCGGCCTGGCGCGCTGCCAGCCGCTGCCCAGCGTCGCGCTGGACAACTGCCGCTTGCACGACAAAGTGGTGAAGCATGGTTAGTTATACTAACTATTTCTAAAGCCTAAATTGGTCTTTACTGGCTAAAGCAAATCTAATAAGTACCAATATCCAGGCGACAAGTACTACATGGAGTGCAACGCGTGCGCGTGCGTGGCGGGCGAGCGCGTGTGCGCGCGGCGGGCGTGCGGGCGCGCGCCGCTCACCGGCCTGCCCTGCAACTGCCCGCCGCACCACCTGCCCGTGCACGCGCCGGGCCGACTGTACCCCAACGTGTGCTTGGCCAAGTTAGTGCCTCGTTTAACATCCACTGGTATTAATATGACCTGCACATTGTATTAATTATTTAAATCAATGGCGCGGTTTTCAAAGCAGTATGACATACTACGTGGACGGCCAGTTCTTTTTCTGTCATAAACAGAGGAGGTTTCATTGTACCTATCAATAACCTGGTACCCAAGCATTTTACTTATACCAAACGTATGAAGAATTTTTAAAATTGTAGTTGACACTATAGCTACTTTATGTAATGCAATCACAGCAATTCGGTTCTCATTATCACCTCACTCCATTTCAATATTTTAAAATATTAAAAGTAAGAAAACACAATGACAATGACAAAAATTACAGATTACAGATTACAGATTCCAAATTCAAAAGTAACATGTTTTTTTTTTAATTAGAACAGTACTTATGACCAGACTTAGTATACATTTTTATGTACTACTATTTTCAGTACTAATAATAGAATTGTTTTTTACTTAATTTCTTATCAAACACCCATATTGCAAATATAAGTAATTAATTAATGCAATATTGTAAAATTTCAAATTTATTCTAATGATAGAAAGGGATTATGTCACTATCAAAGTGCAGTAAACAGTATATGAACTGGTGCCCTCCAGATGTGCGGGCACCACCGACGCTGAGATCGAGTTCAGCGCGAGGGACGCGTGTATGAGCGCGGGGGGTGCGAGGGGTGCGGGCGGTGCGGGGGGCGCGGGCGTGTGCGGGCGCCACCACGCCTGCCTGCCGCTGCGCTCCGTGTGCCTGTCGCGGCTGCAGACCGCCTGTCCGCAGTACAAGTGTGGTACGTGTATGCCACGGATGTCACGTTTTGGATAAGGATATAGGAAACGTACGAAAAATATTAAAAACCGGTATAGTTTACCGGTTTTTAATATTTTAAGTGTTAATTACACACTCAGGACATATATTAATATTTTAATATGCTTTTTCATACTATATCGGTATTAACTAAGGATATAAAAAAAATCTGATTATCCTTTATTTTCGGATAATTTCGGTTTGGATTTCCATTTTGAGCAATATATGTTAATTTAGGCAACTAATTTATTAATTTATTTTGTGTGACTATTGCTTTCTTCCCAAGCGCCATTCCGCACTTATCTGAAATTATCTGAAACTTTTATATCAGATTCAGTTACGGTTACGGAGTACTATAACATCGCTGGTATAAACTATATGTGTACATTTTTATCCATGATGCTCCGTTCTTTACATATCTTCTTATCTAATTTCTTGTTTCTCTTATCCTTCTCATTAATACAAATTCGGTATTCCTTACGTTATCTTCAAAACTCATATATTAGATGATTCCTTTTACAATAACGCTATTTACGAGACGAGTCGAATCGAATCGGAATTTTACATAGAGACTCATATAAAGAAAAGTAAATAAGTAAAATAGTCCACCTGTCTATCTTCTCTAAGATCTACTAAGAAAATGTTCCAATGTGAAATGTGCAATGTACTGTGCAGTGAACACGACGCGCTGCTCGTCGCAGGCCGCGTGGCCGGTGTGCGACAGCGCGGGCCGCACGCACGCCAACCCCTGCGGCCTGCTCATGAGCGCCGCCAACTTCGCGTACTGGGGCCCGTGCCTGGCGGGGTGCGCCTCTGTAAGTACTCGGCTATTCTTAATAGCAAAATTACTTACTATATAACAACAGTGATCTTACAAACAGGTTGACCATTTAGAAAAAATCTTTTGGATAAATTGTGGGAATACCTCATGGACATACTCTTATGAGTAAAACGACAATATTGCCCCATAAAAATAACCTAGTTGTAATAGTTTAAATTACAGTCCATTTTTGGAACTTGAAAATAGTGGGATTCGAACTCTCGCCTCTTGGAAACTGTCCAAGCCCTCTAGCTCTTATACGCTTATTCCAACTTATTTTTGTCAATCAGAGCGGTTGGACGGTTTCCACGAGGCGCAGGTTCGGATCTAAAAGTATAAGTAAGTTTTTCATATCCTACGTGAGTGAATAGCACTTAAAAAATATTTAAAAAACAAAAAATGTTAAAAAAAATGTTAAAATAATCTTATGTGAGTATAATAAGTGAATGTTGGAGAAAATAACAATTTGCATTTTAGCTATAACGTGTAAAGTTTACTTTTAAATGGTAATTTAAATATTTATCCTTAGCGCATTTAACTATCGTTATCTTCTCGTTGCAGAGTGGTACAGTGTGCGGAGTGAACGGCGTCACTTACGCGTCCGAGTGCGCCGCGTGGGCCGAATTCGTTAGTGTCGACTATCTCGGCCCTTGCTATGCTGTCGGACCCATATCCGATATTATGAAGCCAAAGTGTCTATTCGAAAGAATAATATGCCCCCCATTAAAGAAACCTAACTGTTTAGGCTTCACCGCTCCCGGGGCTTGCTGCCCCAAATGTGGTGGGGCTCTCAGAATCTTGTATTCTAAGAAACAAATCGATAGGGCGCTTTACGCCACTAACATTTCTGCAACAGTTATAAACTTGCACAATGTTCTATCAGCTTTAGATAGACATGTGAAAGTAGCTGAGTGCGTTCTTAGAGGTTATTTGACTATTGAAACTGAAATTTTCGTTACCGTTGAATCGATTATGCCAAAACCAACGGACTTGCAATTACAGGTGTGTATTTTGGAAGCTGAGAAGTTAGCTGATCTCATTAATAGAGAGAGCCCACTAATATCTAGTGATCTAGGACTAAGTGCTTTGTCATATGCCTTAACTGTCCATACGTATCCAGCTAAAGGTGCTTCAAGTACAAGTTTATCAATTATTGTACTATTCACTTACTTTAGCTTTTTAATAATAAGGTAACTTTTACTTACTGTATATATATATTATCAGTTGTAAATAGATATTGTAAATAGAAATGTTAAAAATACCAAATATATTAGCGTTATTATATTAGAGGTGTTATTATATTATGCTTTGGTCCGCTTTACCGGCATTTGCGATGTAGAATTTTGATATTGTGAGTTATATGTGCCATTTTCGTAGTTAAACTGGATGCATCAGTACATTCTTTATACTGAAGTAGGCATTTTATAAAAAGACATGTAAGGTGTAGTCTGTAATCTGAATACCAAATATGTAAAACGTTATATTTTGTTGTTTTGTTGACAATAACATTTCGATATAATTGTATTATAAGAAGAATATATTTATGCTTAGAGCTGGGCTTGAAATAAAATTCAGTTCATGATTACAGTCATTTTATTTTTTACGCACAACACTGATTGATTGGAATATACGTTTTTTTAACATTTTTTTAAAGTGTTATTAGCACACTAAGAAATTGAAAAGACATATTTAGAAAACCCTCGCTGCGTTCACCTGAACGCATGGCTTAGCGGTCAGAGCGCTTGAACGGTTTTCAAAGAGTCGCGGGTTCAAATCCCGCTGCGTTCAATTTTTTTATACGTTTTCTAAATATGTCTGGAATATACGTTATAATGTTACGTTTACAATATCACTATCGAATTGATTACTTACATCTAAGTTCAGTTAAGTCTTTTTTATCGAAAAATATATTAATTCTATCGAGTAGTTGCGGCTCCGTCACAGTTTTGGCGAGCTGCATGAAGCCGGTCTGTAACACTGGGTACACCAGCTGGAACCGCTCTAAAGGAAACGTCAGTACTAGTTCTAGATATGCCATTAAAATGTTCTGGAAGCAATTCCTTTGTACCTCCAAGTCCTGTAATAAACAATATTCAAATGAAAAAGTAAAACAGATTTTTAAACAATCATTGCACTATTAGGAGTTGTTTTTATGTATCTTTTCTGGGTCCATAAAATATTATCTTATCCATGTCTATAACAAAATTGCAGTAGGTGTTACATTGACAATAAAAGATAATGGGCCTATATATAAATTATAAAATTCCTAAGTGGAATAATACCAAGATAAACAAAAACTATTTGGCAATCATTATTATTAATCATTATAACTTCAAAAATTACCTTGTTAATGCTAAGTGTTCACGTTGCTGTTCAATTTCAGGCGGGACAGGCTGTGGTGGTATCAATGGTTCGATATTTTTACTTTTTTCATAAGCAGGACCGTCACATATAGTTATATTAACTTTTCTGCTACACCGTCGTTGTTTTCTGACGAGCAACGCTGTTTCAATTGAACTGGGCTTACATTTGTTTGTGGATATTCCACTGATTTCCGAGTACTAATTTTAACTGCTTCAATATCGTTGTTATTACCGATATTAAAATTAGACTCATCTGTGACATTTGTTATTTTATTTGGCTTATCTTCTTTATATTCTTCGACAGTATTTTCTGTCGTTGTTTCATCAATAGTGGTATTAGATTTAAAATCTGCAAAAGTGAAAGGCTTCGGTGTATCAAATTTTTCTTCTATGGATACCGTAATACTTTGATTCTCTTTTGTAATAGCTATATCTGGCGCTTGAGCTGGATCCTGCGAGTAATAGCGTTCGTAGTTGTTAGAAGATGTATCAGATTCTTCTGAACTACATGATACTCGTTCCTTAATATTTGGGCAATCTTCAAAATCTGTCACGTTTATAAGATGTTTTACATAGTTGTTGCATACAAGTTCCCATGTGGCTTTTAAGTCAAATATTTTCATTATAAATTGATCGTACTCTAGAGTCATGTTTAATGTAGTTTTATAGTTATTTAATATAATAGAAACATCGTTTGATTTCAATTTAAATTTCGAAACACCGCTAAAAAATATTTCAGTCAGTGATATAATTTTTATCAGCCACGAAGAGGAGGTTTGCTTATAAAGATTAGCTGCATGATCTAAATTAGATACTTTTTGGACAAGAAACTTAAGTCCTGGTCTTGAATCAAACTGCATGGCTCTTGTGTATGACAGTTCCAAACTTTTGAGAAGGAGGTCAATGTTATTTTTGTTAAGGAAAAACTTATAATTACATATATTTGTGCCACTCTTAAGACTTTCTAACAATATACTATTGATTCCATGGAAAACATCTGATGACGCTTGTATCAGCACAGTTGCAATGATTTGGACTAATATTTGATGAGCCAAAAGGCCAACTACTAATCCTCTATTAGGTATTCTAACAGTATATAAGTCTGGATTTAAGCTATTCATAGTTTCTTGAAGATAAATGAGGAATATATAGCTGCGATCATCGATTAAGTTTTGTGCAGATGTTTTAGAATTTTGTTTTAAATTATCACCTCTTAATTGATCTGTCAAAAATACTTGCTGAGCCATAGCATGTAGTCTGACATTGTCGTTCACGGAACAATCTCGGCGTGCCGCCACTTTTACTATAGCCAAATCTCCGTAAAAGCTATTGGAGTTTTCTTTGAAGGCATAAGTCAGTTGCTTGAGAGGACTTAAGCTCACATTACATGCTCTATGCAAACTCGTACAAATTATTTCCCATTGATTGTCTGTTAGCAAATGTCCAGAAGTTAAAATTATATGTCGTATGCAAGATGCTCCTAATCGTGCTATTGGTTCTTGTGGCTGTGCAATACATTCGACTAGTATTAGCATAATTTGTTTTAAAGCAAATGTGGCCTCCAGGCTCTCTATTGGTTCAGAGATTACATCATCTTTTTCTTCAGTTGTTGCCCTCTCAATATTAATCTGTTGCAATTGGTGTAAATAAACAACAATAGTGTCTGTGGTCATACCACAACACTGTTTAAAGTTTGGCATAATACTATCCCAGTGAATGTTAACATTTGCAATTTGCCTTAACCAGTTTTGAATAGTTGGCAATAGTAAATGATTAATGCAATGCAATCCAAAATGTGTTCCGGGCACTTCTGCTATATTTCTTAATAACTTAAAAAGAGTCTCCATGGCAGCTGGTTGATTTTTCTTTGAACAAACAACTGTAGCTGATATTAGTCCTTCGATTAGAACATACCATACTTTAAGAATATTACTGGGCTTATCGAGCTTAAGTAAACAATTATTCGTTGTATTTGACGGCGGCAAACTCGTCGATAGTTTCCGATACGAGATTAACTCCTCATCACAGTTTTCATTTACAATATATTTCGTTACATCCAACGAGCCACTTGGAATTATAGGGTCTACTACAGATAAGGGTAAATCCCCTTTGATTTTGTTACCTGTATTGAAAATGGGGCATTTAGGCATGTTATACATCATAGTTAAAATATCAGCGCAACTTTCCAAATGATACAAAGCTTCCCTACACATATCGACGATTACTTTTTCCGTCTTCTCCTCACTCAGAGGTATGAATTTACTATTTTTAGAAAATTTCAAGCTCAAGCTTGGTTTGGGCTGGGTTGGGGTCATGACCTTTTTTTGCTTAGACTCTGTTGATTGCGTTTCTTCATAATGTAATCCTTTTATATGGCTTAAGAGACATAAAATACAATCCAGCGCTGCATTGGCGAATACCAAAGTATTATCTGTGTTAAGAAACACTTTGAATATTTCAAGAATGGCAGAATACTGGTTGGAGTTATTAGCAGCTCGTAATGTATTAAACAATGGTCGCCACCCTGACCGGATTTCCATCCTGTTGGTTTCAACAAATTCGCAGATACAAGAAATTATTTGTTCCTGAAAATAAGATAAATTTATTTCAGTAAAACGTTATTAGTAGATACATCATTAAGAGTAAGTTAAGTGTTATGTAAATGTTAAACCTTAAATTTACTATACCAGTATTTCAAGGTTTACAACTTATAATTAATTAAATGTGTGTTTAAATATCTATATCTAATAGATCTATTACCTGAATATCGTCATCACAAAGCTCTAAGCACAGCAGGTTTTCAAAAGGCTTAAGCAGCGCTTCGTTGAAATGGAAATGTGGAAGTTCTACTTGTTGATTCAATAACGCGGTGGCGCAGTCGTGGAGGCATTGTATTGCGAGGCTTGATATTTGAATATCTTTGTGACACGCCGCCTATAAAAAATAATACTCAAAACATATTTCGAAAAAAAATATCGGGTAACCTATTTTGATCTGTATATCTTTAGTATATTCCTGTTACACCAAATAGGTGTTGCCAACATTTTAAAAACAATTAGTAGTTGAGATAAAACGAGTGACAAGTGTGCCAGACTGTCAGATATAATTTAAGAAGTAGCTACTTAACCGCCTATTGTCCGTTTTCATTTCAGACATAGTATTCACAATCATATTGTGAATATTACGCAATAAATGGACTCGGCCATCGTGGCATGAAAATATTTACATACAATAAAGTCTCTCCGGAATGTAGATCGAGACCTAATAAACATCGCTTGCACACTTAGAAACCTCAGAATTGTGTGTCTCTAGTTAGTAATAGAGAGAAGTGGACAGAAGCGATATGCGACCTGCATAAAATGTGGCCCGACAACGGTCCATATAGCCATGCGATGCGCCAACGGCCTGGCGGCGCGCAGACAGCGCAGCGCCACGTCGCCGGCGCGGCAGAGCGCGCGCGCCGCCTCGCCGCCGCCGCCCGCCGCCGTCTTGCCTTTGCGCCACCACGCGGAGTTGTTGGCGATGTCCTGCTCCCATGACGAGAACAGCTGGAATAAGGAATGTTCATTAAGTGTTATCCACACACTTAAGCAATTGAAAAACATATATTTCGACAACGTATTAAAATTTTAACGCAGCGCGATTTGAACCCGCGTCGCTTGAAAATCGTTTATTATTTTAGAATTTTTTATACACTTTCTAAATATATGTTTTTCAATATTGATTACGACTTTAATAATTTTTGATACAAGTCATGAACTCGTTAATTATCATTTTATTTTATCCTCTTGTTTTATTAATAGTTCTAAGAACAATATATTTTAAGTATTGTTTTATTTTTTATTCTTTTAATTTGTGAATTCAAACATTATACTTGTTTGTTCTTTCATTAAAAAAAAATCTGTCATCAGTATATCTGTTAAATATTTTGCACAAACCATTCTATATTTAAACCTTATTTTATATTGCTGGCAAGTCAAAACAAAAGATCAAATAAGTACTGCTACATTAATGTTAATGTTATTGGCAATAATAATATAAAAACTGAAAGCAATTCGACATTTCTAAAATAAGCAGTCAAAAGTTAACTTGATATTTTTAAGTAATTCATTTTACAACGAGATTGCTCTCTACGTGCGTCTTGAGTCTAGTAGGAAAGGCCTAAATAATTTAGTAATAGTTTTCTCCGCCCTCCGTAGCTTTTAAAACAGTAACGTTGCTAGTATTATATATAGTATGGTAACATAATAATACTGCACTTTTGTTTATTGAAACCGGTGACAAATATAAGCGTAATATTTAGTTATTAAGCCCACTACCTTCGCATATAACCAACATATTTTCATCGCATTGTTGCCTTATATGTTAAATTAGATTCAATAATTAAATACAAATGATACCAATCTATGATTATGAGCGACCAATCGTTGCAGCGCCGCCCGTAGCGCGGGCAGCGTGGTGGTGGCCGCGAGGCGAGTGAACAGCGCGTCGGCCGCCGCCGCCAGGGCGCAGCACACGCGCGCCGCACCCGACCCCGTTATATTGTTGCCACCCTATAAGCAAATAGATGTTCAATTAATACCTGAGAACTATGTCGGAAGTATATGCCTTGATATATCTGTCCCTGGAGCAAGACCCCCCGGATATCCAAGGAAGCGATGGCTGGATGTCCTGAAGCAGGATATGAGAGCCAATGGACTAACCACTGCGGATGTCTAAGATCGTGCAAAGTGGAGGAGATTGAGTAGGATGGCGGACCCTGGCTAGGCCGGGTCTAGTGCCAAGTAGAAAGTAGAAAGAAACATGTTATGTGTGTAGTTGTTAAATATAGGCCTATTTCCAGTAGTCTTACCAACAGTACTACTGGAAATTACCTTTTATCAGGATTTTACTGATAGTAGGAATTTAGAGGTGTTATTTTTTTATAATTTTTCGGTACATAAATCTATAACAAGCACCGATCATATCAATAAAATATTAGGTCTACATGTTAATATTGTTTATCAAAATTCCTAATAATCTTACCAATACGTTTATTGGGGAAGGAAATTCTCAGTAGATCTACTGGTAAGACTACTGGGCATAGGAGTAAAAATATAAAGTAATTATTGGAAGGGTTTTGATATACGTGACATAATCAACGTTGTATTGTATCGTATACCGTTAATGTAGAACACTACTACTACGTCGTGTACCGTTTGCCCAGTTTGGCTATATATGATGATATTGTATTATTATTTTTATAATTAATGTTTTTCAGCATGTTTGTCTTTAAAAGTAATTCCTTTTGTAATTAGCGTGATTGTCTGTTTTTTCTTGTAAAGACGACATAAACAACACTTAATGTTAAATAAATTATCAATTCTTACCTCTTGTCTACATGTTTCAACTATTTTCGCCACAGACATGTCGTTGTTAGGATTGTTTTCTAGGACCGGCTGGAGGAAATTGAAAACATCAACGCTGAAAACAGAACAAAATATAATTATGTAGAAAACGTAATTATTTACATATAAATAATATTTAGATTTCTATATGTTAATTAAGATACCAAGTCTCATCATCACGTCCATCTAAACTCATTTTGGCATCTGCTTGAAGTATGGAAACTGTTTTATTCCGTCCTGTTTGCATCGTAACTATTGGGGTGGCGTTGTTCCCTTGCTGACCAAATAGCGAGTGTTCGAAACTGGATACATATTGGCAAGCTGCAAAGATATGCTCCCAACATTCTGGCGCTTTTGAACCTAGCTCTAGTCCACCTGAAATGTATAATATGTATTTTTTTAACATTTTTTAAAGTGTTATTCGCACAGTAAGGAAATTGAAAAAGATATATTTAGAAAATTTTCCGCATGGCTTAGCGGTCAGAGCGCTTGAACGGTTATCAAGAAGCGCGGGTTCAAATCCCGCTGCGTTTCAATTTTTATACGTTTTCTAAATATTTATAATATGTATTTTAACATTTTTCACACAATTGGGATATAAAAAACAGTTTTAGAAAACTCATAAACATTTGAACGCAGCAGGATTCGAGCCCGCGCCGCTTGGAAACCGTCCATCGTTTGACGGCTAAGCCATACGTTCTACATTCGGTTACGTTGTTGTTCTTATACGCTTATTACAACTTATTTTCTAAAGTTGTTTTTGTATAATATGTATTTAAAACTAGCGATCCGCTCGCAGCTGCACCCGCGTGGACTACAGCTGTTTTAAATTTTAGGCGGCCTTTTAGTAAAACAATGGAATACCTGGAAAACTAATAAAAATAGTAGCATATGTTCATCCCAAGACCCTCAAGTATATATCTATTGCTTTTTCGAAATATTTTCAATGTACAGACACAAATTTCACACTGTTTTATTATAGTATAGAAGATAGATTATAGTTTAGATAGATTAGTGTACTTTATACATAAATATTACCTGATATGAGAATATCCAATGATAAAGCATGAGTCGATAAGATTTTTCCGTTGGCCGGTTGTGAGATCGCGGAGTTAGCTAAAAGGGCTAATATGCTGCTGCATCGGTTCTGAAGACTCAAAGTCGTGCTTATCCTTGCCGCCTTAAAATTGGAAAAGTAATTTATTGTTACGGGCGATATGAATTTAAAATCTTAAATAGTCTCGTCTAAATCTTAAATATTAACATAGGCAAATAGAACTTATTTCTGTTAAGATCTCTAAATTCCAACTTTAAAGATACTGTTTCTTAGCATTTCAACAAACTTTTTCAAGGTAAACTATATTGTCAGAAATAGCTTCAATAAACTTGATGTTTAAAAGGCGACGGAAATAATGAAACATTTCAATACAACCTTGTGAAGACCTTCCAAGCACTGTATCGTGAGTCCTTCCCAGGCGACTCGTTTACGCTTGCCGAATGTATTTATCTTGGTAGATATTATTCCCCGTATATGCTTTTTGTTTCTGAACCCCGTCAGTGGCCCACTTAGGACGGTTACCATTGAATCCCAGATGCATGTGAGAATTCTAAAAGTATACATTTAAAGTATAAAATTCTAAAATAGCATTTAAAAAAATATATATTTATAATTTAAATTTAAATATAATTTTAAAAGTAAATTAAATGAAATGTAATTACTAATTATAAATTTCAGAAAATGAGATGAGAAATTGTGTTATACATACTAAAAATGTCAATTTATCGGTATATTTCAAAACTTTAATCCGTGCCTCAATTCTCTCGAAGCTTTATCTTAATTTTTTTACTCGAAATAGGAAAATTTAGATGTTTTTACCGTTACTTAAATTTAGTTTAAGTACAAAGTACAATTAAAATTTCAAGGGTTAAAAAATTGTTAAATTTGTTAAAAAATTTAAAAAGAGGAATATAAATATAATCATAATCAAGTTATATAGTACCTTCTGGCCCAACGTAAACTAGCCTGGTATTGTGGCGAGTCGTTCGTGTTGTTATATATCATTGACACTTTTTTCAATTTTTGCCAATCTGACATTACAGGATTCTGACCTAATCCTCCTAAATCTGCAAAACATAAAAGGAAACTTTTGATTTAAAAAAATTAAATGGCAAATACATTAGTATATATTAATTTTTACATTGAAATTAATGCTATAAATGTGATCAGAATAATAAATTCTTAACAGACTAGTTTTATTCTTCTTAAAAAATAAAATCCTGGTGCACATGAAATGAATCTGAATGAACGCATACTACACAATAAACTTTTATATTCGTAAACTAGCGACCTGCCCGGGGCTTCGCCTATTTCGTGTTTAGCCAGCCCGCGTTCTCACGTAAATTGCAAACTTTGCTGAAATTTATGATTCAAACGGTTGTAACTTTTTTATTTATAAACCAATTTAAATAAACACTAAATGTTAAGGGAAGTTTACTAAAATAAAATAAACTGCATTTAAATCGGTTAAGCCGCTTCTGAGATTGACGTGCACAAATGCACAGAAAAACAGACAAACAGAAAAGAACATATAAAACTATATATAAATATAACCCAAACAGGGTTCTATTACATTGATAAATATCCCTAATATTCTTTTTTCATACATCTCCATCTACAGACAGCGATCAGTCACATTTTTATTATATGTATGGATAAATATTTCTCTCACGGAGTTAGACAGCGTTAAGTTCCGCCACTAGATTATAAACAGCTGTCAAAAGTCAACAGTTACAGCTTACGGTATAAAATAGCTAAACAAATATCCTGTATACCTGACAACAAATGTATGAGTGGATGTTCAGAAGTGGTAACATCTTTCAGGAGATCGTGAGCCAGTACTTGTTGATACAACTCTCGGAGCCAGGTCGCTGATAAATAAACTAGGACACCACTGTTTTGGACTTCATCCACGAATTCATCTTCTGTAAGCGGTACGTGAGTTTTCTAAAAGAGATGATTGTTTATATAGGAATTAGATTTATTGACTTCATAGACTTGTGATTAAAATACTCTTATCTCAGATTTGTTCGAATATCGATAAATAATCGAGACATTATTCTTCAAATTTATGATAGCTAAAATACGAAATAGAAATAATTGTAGTTATTTCCATTTAAAAAAAATATATATATATATGCTTTTAACAATTCTTTAAAGTGTTATTGACACACTTACGAAATTGAAAACATATTTAGAAAACATTTAAAAATGTTGAAGGGCATGGGGCATTGTCTGACCGTAAATATGGTTGTGGATTCCATTCTCACTTGGGAGAATAATTACTTGTAAATTATTTTCATTTATCCAATCTCGTAAGTCAAAGCGCGGCGTTGGGTTTACAGCGTTTAACACGCAATGCCTTAAGTTTGTTTTTGCAGGGAAAAGCGTCAAACTGAGAGAGATCCTGAGAGACCTGCGGGTCTCAATACGCTATAATAATGCTAGACTCACATGGAGTTCTCATTAGCTGGCACCTCTCAAGGTGGTCAAGCCAAGGTCAGAGCTCGTCTAGCTCGGCCTCCCACAAAGCCCGCGAGACGCTGTAGAGGCCACTATGGCCAACAGCATACTACACAGTCGAAAACAAAAAAAAAAAAAAAAAAAACTCACATGGAGTTCGCTGTAGTACTTGGCCCGTTGCTTCAGGGTGAGCAGAAGCGCGGCGTACGTGGCGAGGTACACGCCGTCCGCGTTCATGATGCACGCCGTGGCGGGGGGCTGCGACGCGTTGTGCTGACAACACTTGGACGCGAAGTCTTGCATCGCTTCGTCCACCTGATCATTATTACTTCATTACTGACTATTTAATTATTCTGTATTATATTATTTCTTTTAACAATAGTGTCAGTTCCGTTAGTTAGTGCCTAGACTCTACGCCAAGGCTGTCCGACTGGTAATGGAAGTGGGCACAGATTTTATATCCAAGACCGTCTGCGGACTACATATCTTTAATAGTGTATAGTAGATCATACCAATATTTTAAGCTTTATTTATTAGTGTTAATCCAGATACAGCTCGATTAAGTTAGTGACAATGTACTGAGACTCCTGCAGATGTTTTCGAGTAAAGAGGTAAAAAACGGACGATATTTGTTTTTTACATAAATGAGAGTCGAAAACACTATTTCGCAAATATACGTTGAGACATTTAAGAACTTAGGAACCAGTTTCCAGAGTTTAACAATCATCAATATGTAAATTACAAATCATCTGTAGACTGCTGTGATTGTGAAACAATTCCTTTTTTTAAATCGTGGCGGGAAAATTCAAATCTGTTGGTTAGCCACAACGTCTCCCGCGGGCGAGTCTGGCGAGTCTCTGGTATCTTTGCCTACTCTGACAATATGCGGGAAACAGCGAGCAAAAACGTGAAGCTTACGTGCTTACTTAATAACTTTTTGTTAAACTTATCTAATAAACCAGTATACTTTACCTCAATACAAGTCCTAAGATTAATCAGCTTTGGCAAAAGAGAATTTTGTAAAGTCTTCACAAATTGTCTGGCATTATGTCTCTCGAGATCCACGTTACATTCAGTTACAGTGCACCTGAACATAACAGTATTTTTATACTTTAAATTTTTATTGAATTAAGTAAATTATTATATTATTTAATTATCATAGAAAGATTCTATTTTAATGTTAGACTAAGTTATAGCTTACCTTCCAAGGTTTAATGTTTTAGGTACTGTTTTAGTTCTATCATTGAAAGGGGATTTTCTTGTAGTTTTTGGTGAAGCAGGGTTGTTGGCTCTGGAGGGTAGAAATACATTGTCCGTATCTGAATCAGCTTCAGCTTCGCTTCCCGAGCTTATGTTCTCTGGACCTGATGTATCTAAATTATATTTGGTTTATTGTAATAAACTCCTTAGTGCAGCTTATTATATTTTAATATAGGTATTTTTGACATAAAATGAAGGAAAAAATAATTAAATCACCCTTACGAGCAATCAGTAAAGTAATTCACAAGAAGAAAACCGATTATTATTATTATTATTAATATTACCAGATGAATCGTGGTCTTTAGACTCACTGCTTTGCAATACTGCGACAACATCTCTGAAATATATAACAATAATTATACCGAATTAATGTATGGCCCAAATGAATTCGTAAAATTAATTATTTGTTTTATTTTTAAATATTTTAAATACATTATAATCAAAAAATATAACAATGCCTGGAGCTTACCTGTATGGACTTGGTAAT
Source organism: Podotricha telesiphe (assembly GCA_038994665.1). NCBI lineage: Eukaryota > Metazoa > Arthropoda > Insecta > Lepidoptera > Nymphalidae > Podotricha > Podotricha telesiphe. The sequence continues at coordinate 856,191 of JAOYRR010000293.1, read as the reverse complement.
CTAGCTAACGTTTGGTAGGTCAGAGGTCCAGTATAGTCGGCATCTTGAAGTTTTGGCCAATGATTGGTAATTAATGTAGCTATATCTAGCGGCAAATATTCTACGGAACCAGAACAGAGCTTTTCTAAAGCGTCCAATAACGAAAATACACATTCCACTGCTGCTGCGACTACTTCAGGATTGCCACTTCTTCCACAATCTTCTATGCCATCCATTATTCTGATTTAATAAAAAAAAATCTTTCTCACATTCTTTAAATATAGAATTCCAAAATTACAAAATATAAAATAAAAATGGTAAAAAAAATGATGTAAGAATAATATTCAATTGTCAATGTTACAAGTACAGGCTTCCATAATAGTCTATCAAGAGAATGATATTACATTGAAATATAATATACGAGATCTCGTATTCTCGTAGAGCTCTACCTTATTGATTTGTGTATGATAAGTCTGAATTTACAACATTATTTATACAAACAGTAGAGTTTTATAAGTACCAGTAAATTTTATATGAATACTTACAATCTTACAATTGCCATATCATCGCTATGTCTTTCCGGATGATCTGTTCTCTTGATCAGTACCAATTGTGATAAGCGTTTGGGATTCGAAAGCAATTCTCTCACACTTCGCAGTGGCTCTACCCGGTGTTGTATTGGCGGGTATAGGAGCATTCTATGGTAAAGCGCCTCCAGAACTGGCCGTAGATTTGATGTTGAACCAACTAGGCGTACTAGTTGATTGGCAATGCTGGAAAGAAATGAAAAACATGTATAATACTATAGAGACCACAGTCGTAGACGCTAACGTACAATTTGGATAGCGGCGGATAAATACGGCTTTTTGGTAAACCAATGAAATTCCTGGAAAACTAAAAAAAATGAAAGAAATAGCCTATGTTCCTCTGGAGTAGCCTATGCTCATCGCAAGAGCCTCAAGTGTCTCTATATAACATTTTATCACAATCGATTTAGCGGATTGGCCGTGTTTACGTCGTATTTATAATATAAGTACAAACTGTTTTTAATTTATCAAATTTGGTATTTTTTAAATGGACGACAGCTACAGCATGGTGTAATGCATTAATTTTTGCTTATCTTTAGCTAGAGTTAATTCTTTATTTTTTCCACACACACTTCTTTCCACACTTCTTTACTAACAATTTTATTTGCTTTAAAGAATACAGAATATAATAGAATTTAACGATCTATTTTCTGTTTCCTTAGTAAATGTGCGTAAGAAAAAAGAACGTAAATACACATATGAAAGAGATATATACTATATATATACTATATTTTACTGTCACACACCTGTATATAGCTTTTGCTTGTTTACTGTTGAAACTCGGAGCACAAACCAACGCACCAGAGCCTCTTCCTGAATCATCAACTAAATGCCCGTCGTGTTCTCTATAAAGAAAAAAACGTTTTATTTTAAGTGTTTATATAATAATAATATATTTTTAATAAATGACTGTTTTACATAAATATTTAATGTTATCTTACCTAGACTTAATATTTTTATCCACTCTTGGTGTTCCTAAGAAAGATATAAGTGATGGACAGAATTTCTGCCACAAGAATGTCGTGAAGTGAGAATTTCCACTCACTCGCTCAGAGAGACTCGACATCAAAGTAAGTAGACAATCAAGGAAATACAAAGCCAATGGATTCTGTTTCGGGATTCTGAAATAAAATTATAGAATACAAAATATTTTTGGCTTGCGTGTATGGAGTAAAATATTTTTTTTATGAACTTACAATTGTGTTTCTGCAAGTCGGCTACACAAATACTGTATTACCGGTATCACTTCGCTATAACATCCAACTGCGACTATGTGGTTTCTACCCAAGGGCGAACCTTCAGATAGAAGTTCTTGACATTCCTCGTCTAAAACAATAATATGCAAATTACAAATTTGTAGAGTCAAAAACTAATGGAGCTAATATAGGTAATATTTTATGTTAATTTTCATACATAAGATGTAGACTTACATTTGTATCTTTTTTTATCAATATAATATATGCTTAATATATATATAGATCTCATAATTTAAAGTCCTGTTTCATTTAAACGAAGCCATTATATGTAATGGCTTCGTTTAAATGAAGCGCAAGCTATGGCTTGAATCTAATACGTACGTGTTAAAGGTATATAAGTTCTGTGCATGTTACCTAATTGGGCACAGTAAGCCCTTAACATCTGTGCTGCGGCGGCCCTGGCGGCGGCGGCGACGTGTGGCGCCGCGGCCGCCGCCTCCCCGCAGCGCCCGCACGCCCACACGCACAGCCGCCCGTTGAGCGTGCGGCGCGGAGACAGCGCCATCGACAGGTACATACGGAATATCTGCACCTGGAGAATGGTCATTGAGAAACCATTGAGCATTTAAAACTAAAACATAGCCTACTATTTTTTTTATATTATATTAAATACACCAAAAACACCGTAGTACAATGTTGTTTCTTTATTATTTGTGAGCTCTTAATATATATTAAAATGTCACCTTCGATTCATTTGGGGCTGTGTTATATTTTAGAAATAGGTATATATTGTTTTCCTTTTAAATTTAGTAATAGGTAACTTGTATTTGGTGGGTATATTGACACACAATTGTATTAATTATATATATTTATCTTTCGTATATACCTGCGTGTCGGGTAGATGATATAAAACTGAAGTGGTAGCGCAGAGCAGCTGAGACGGCATCCATAGCGAATCATCTTCTGGTTCAATTCCGCGATGAAATCTGTCATCGCGTAATATTTTCTGAAATATAATATAAAACAACATATATATAACGATTAATATATATATATAAAAAAAATGTTATTACTAATTAGATAAGATATGGTTAAAACTCAACGTTCTATGTTTTTATTTGAGCAAAAAACTTGTAATCTTGTTTTTTTTTTTTTCAAAAAAATCACCGCCCGAAATTTCTTTTATAAAAAACGTGTTATGGCAAATTGCGATTTACATAAAACAACACCTAAAAACCTAAAAAATCTTTTACCTATTGTGCGCAATGCAAACAATCAATATACTTATCATGTGTTACTGAAAAAACTTTACTTAGATTATTCACTTTTTAAATAAAACCTTTTCTGTCGTCAATTGAGATTTTATTTTATTCTCATCACTATTCACTTCATATTTTGAATTATTTCCGGTTGCGGTACGTGCTACAGTCGATACTTAGTTATTTTTGTATTAGTATTTTACCTTTATGCCATAATTACGTGCGATCCTATCAACAGATAAAACAATAGACTAAAGTTGGTCTATTCACATCACATATATTCACTCACAAGAAATTCATAAACATATCTTTGGTTTGAGGAAGAAATTCAAAACTGTTATATTAAGAGACCGATTAGGTCTCGTACGCACCACTGGATACTGGATAATTTACAAAAATCAATACCAAAAAACCAATCAGAAAGTTTACTTATTTATTTATTATTAAACGCGACGAGTACATGTAAAATGCAATTTTAACTTGTGAAATTAACTTTCCGATATAATTCTAGCGTTTTTAATCTATTCCACACATTGCTCTTACATGAAACCCCTGGAGAGCGAATGCGACTAGGCGGGGGCGCTTGCTCTCTAGCGCGATCTGCAACGGCAGGAGGCACGCGCGCCGCAGCTCGAACGACGCCCGCCGGCTGCTTTCTTGCGAACATAGCACTTCTGTAAACATATAATTTAATATTTGTTTGACAAAATCAGTTTTTTTTTTAACATAATTAAATTTTAAGCCACTGTGTGTCCATATTAGTCTGAAAATGGGTTGTATTTATTTATTAATTATAATCACCAACACAGTCAACACTAGCAAAATAAAACACAACAAAACCTTTAAATTCAAAACAAAGTGCAGCCGCAGTTACAGGCGATGACGACATGCCATACACCTACAATATAAATATTAGTGATAAAACAAAAAAAAACATTAATTCAGAAACTGGGAATTTAAAAATTCAAAAGTTCGATGCTCATTAAGAGGAATGTTTGTATATAAATTATTTTTTAAAGTAGTTATAGTGAAATAAGGTGTAGTATTGTGTTTTGCCTCTTTAAGTTGTGTTTAAATTTATTGGAAAGTGGAAAAGGGTATCTCGTAATACTAGCTCACTACATATCTCTGCTTACTCCGGTCAATGCCGGACATGCCTGAAAATAATAAAAAAAGTCAAAGAATACAGGTGCATGAAGTACAAACGTATTAACAACTGGTACAAAATGATCGAACACCAATACACTATTAGTGTAAATTACTGAAAAACATAAGCTGTGAAATAATAAAAGCAACTACGTCATAAGTATTATCATAAAGACTCACATTTGTGACGTCATCGGAAAAACATAAACTTAATAGCGCTATACTTATAACTATTCATTAGCAAATATTAAGGAGTGCTTTTATTTATTTTCTTTGCTGAAATGCTTGTATGATATTTATTATCTAAATTAATAAATAAATATAACTAATGTACAAAATTTACCTAACGCATCCTGACATGATTTTTTCAAAGAAATAAGCTTCGGTCCAGTAGCTTCCCTAAATATATCTTGGAGAAGTTCTTCCATGTCAACCTTAAGTAAAATTCATTTTACACTCTCTTCACCTTATACAAATCAAAAATATTATATATTATTTATATACTAAGCTTTAGAATAAAATTATTATTATAGAATGCGTATGGAAAAATGACCGAGTGGGTGTTTCGCTTATCACTCGACTCACACAACGCATGCTCAATGTAAAAATCAATACTGTACTGTGTTCTTTTTTAACACTTTTTCTGCATCAACAGGTTGCATATCATAATTTATTAAAAAACATAAATACACTTTATATATATTATATGTAACTGGAAATTAATCTGTAAATAGGCACCATAATAAAAAAATACATTTTAGGTAACAGCGGATAATAGACTGTGTGTAAGATTAATCTGTAAGCCTTATTTGACCAACAGTTTTAATTATTAAAGAAACAGAAGTTTCTTGAAATTGTTTATTTTTAGGACGGTCAGTTAAATACAATCAACTAAATATATTTTTTTATTATAAAAACCATAGAATCGAACAAATATTATTTTTTATTTTATGTCTAAATTCATTTATTTAATATATGTAAACAGTTCCAAATTTTAAAATAACATCATACAACATTTGTAACGATATTTTGAGTTAACTTGATGACTACACTACATTTAATTTCGGTGATTTTGAAGGAAACAGATAAGAAAGTTATGATCATTGACCATTCTTTATCTAAGTATTTAAAGATACATCAAAATAAGATTTATATTACACGAAGTAATTAAAAAAAATGGTAATGTATTAAATTAAATTATAAACTTATTATAATAACAATGGTTTATTCTCTTGATTGCCTGTGTCCTTGGGCAATAAATAATCTGTGATAAAAAATGTCACCATAGCCACTGTCACTTGTCGTTGTCAAACTTGCAATTTACAAAAATGGTGTCTTGGAGTGCACTAGGTCGAACTTTCGGCACAAATATATTTAAAAACAACATCAAAGCCCCTTACCTTGTAAAGAATGTAAATTTCTCTCTAGGTAAAGCTCTAAATGATGATCATGGCCACAAAATTATGGCACTGCAGCCATCAAGGTATAGTGTCACTTAGTGATTACCTAACCAATTTCAGCGTATAATTTCTATAATACAAAAACAATGTTTCAATTTATCCTTTACATTGCAGATGGCAATGGCACAAGTTTAAGGATATGTTTCACTTTTACTTAATGGTTGGATTAATTCCTGTCAGTGCTATTATTTTTTACTCTAATGTGTACATTGGGCCTGCTCAACTAACACCAATTCCAGAAGGTTATGAGCCCAAGCATTGGGAATATCACCGTCATCCAATAACAAGATTTATCGCTAGATACGTTCATAATAATCCTCAGCAGGTATAAGTTATTTTTCCTATAAGTAAAAAATCCTTTTGTTTATTTTTTAATTTTAGTATATGTAAATTATGCAGGATTTGCAAATTTTGCTTAAATATAGACTTGTATATACAATAAATATTGTTATCATCAATATATCTCCTTGTGTACTCAAGTTTATACTTTAACTGTAAAAGGTGTAGTCCTTGAATAGACTGGACACAAAAGTAGTAGAGATATTGGTTTGAATAATTATACTTTGCATTAAATTTATATTGTTTCCAGGATTATGAGAAATTTATGCACTGTATTGATGAAGAAGCTCAAAGAGCAAAACTGAGGGCATTAGAAACTGAAATCAAAAAGAAAATGGCTGAGAGACTTGATTATCAAGCATATTACTACAGGCCAATGGTCAACAAATACCTTAGAATTAATAAAAAAGTTGGTGATGAACTGTATGAACGCCATGGAGATGACTACGAAGAATAATTTTTTTTTCATCTAAATTTAGCTATTTAGAAATCAAGTGTATAGTACAATCCACATTATGTAGACCAAGTGAACAATATTCTTTTGAATTTAGATTGTTGCTTTTATTCTGCCTTATAATTGTTGGAATAAAAATTTTTGTTGGAATATAAATGGTTTTATTTTCTATTTTATAAGTTATATTATAACACAGTATTTTATAAATATATATTTACAAGATGGGTAATTTGTTTAATGGTAAAACTATTACGGCTTGAGATTGCAGTTGTTACATTCTGTTTAAGCAGGATATAGTATGATATAGCATTATTATACAAAATATATGATAAAATTTGCCAATAAATTTATATATATATATACATAAATGTGTTTTAATTTGTCCATCCATCATGTGCTATGATGGACAGTATAACAGCAATTGGCTGTAATTGCAATGGTTGTAGGCTTGATTCTCACTCGGAAGTCATTATTTTTGGTCTTCACTTTCCAAGCTTTGGTTAGACAAGACAAAGGGAGGTGTTCGTTGGTAGGAGAGAGTCGGTAAGAAGAATAATTTCTGATATTTGCTCTTTTTATATAATTTTACCTTCATCCTATCCTTTTAATACTTATCTTAAACTAGTATGCTAGCTGTGATTTGATCAAAGACTAACTTTATCAACAGTAATTACAATTTTTTCAGTAATACTTTATAAATTTAATAGCGTAAATATATATTTTCTTCATTTTTTTATTCAGTTTTAAATGTTTTAGTAGTACTTATCTATATTATTTTCTCAAAATTAACAATAATAAAAATGGTGTCCATTACTATTGTGTTCGATAGTATAGTCGTAGTTGCGGTTTCTAGATTACTACAGTTTGCCAATAGATGGCGCATCGGTAATAAGAGTGTAATGAGTACTTGTTCGATATATATTTATAATATAAATAAAATAATTTCATGTGTAAATGGATTTTTCTTTAAATTTATTGGATTACCGCGGTTTTTTAAACATGTTGAAATAATGTTTTGTAATAGGTATTACAAAGTAAAAGATTGGTACAAACATTAAATATTATATTATACATTAATAAATTGAGGATATTATTTAATGAAAAGAATTAAATAAAATAAATTATGTTTCATATTGTGTCTTTAGAATTCCAGTTACAGAATTAAAAAAATATATATTTACTGCTTAGCACTCATTTGTAGGACGTTCGCTTTTGTCGCTAGAGTAAAATGCAACTATAGGTAGAATGAGTTCGTTATTTGCTACCTTTGAGAATGCAATTTTTTTAGGTTTGATATATATATATATATATATATATATATATATATATATATATTTAAATATATTGTAGTATATTTTCTTAGTCGAACAATTTCATTTACCTACTTTTTATTTTACAGGAACATATTTTCACAGTTTTTAGGTAGATGGAGATTTTCATGGTAGGTACTTGATGAGGCAAGTGATTAAAACACATCTTAAGTAACATTGTTATTTAATTTACAGGAAATTTCTAACGATTGACAATAGATCCCGACATTTGCAAACCTTATAAAACAAATTTTAACATTTACATAAGTTCATGCTAACTCAACTTGATATGATTCTAAATTTTATTTTTTATAAGTTAAAATGATTTCTTGTATGGCTTTTTTAAGCAGTACTGGGCTAATTTAATGTAATATACTTTTTCATATTCTAGAACATCAGCTAGCTGTATTATACTGAACTATTAGAAGCTACGAAGGTTTCAAAATTAAACATTATCTAGCTGGTCTAATATTTATTAAGGAAACAATATAACTAAGATGGGTCGGATCACAATAACAGACGTGATAAATAAATTCTTTGGTACTCATGCACCAAGCTCTTAACTACAACTGTTACACACATATTACAAAACGATATGATTTTATCTCCTTCTTCAGTCTTTGCAGTTTGTAGAGTTCCAATTATGACCCAACAACTATTTATTTAGATTGCTTTTACAACTTTTGGTTAAACTATAATTAACATTTCAATAAATTATATAACAACTCCATGAGAAATATGCTGATGAGCTACTTTAGTAACATAATCAGTTGCTATATCTACTTATTCTACCGCATCTATTTCATTTACATAATATTGTCTTATTATATAAAACAATACGGAAAAATAAGGAGTAAAAAAAATTAAAGAAATCATGCTAAGTAATTATCATTATAATAATTTATTTATAACCCTAATATACGCATTTACAATAATCGTAAAATTTATTCCCTCACGGTATTAACGTTTTTCAAATCTAAGATCTAAAGACGGCTAAAAGTTTCTACTGTGTAAAAATTTGAATGTTATATTATTTACTTTTTTCCTTTTCAGCCTGCGCTGCCAGTTTTGCCTCCTTTTTGGCTTTTTTCTTCTCTTCCTTCGCTAGCAACTTGACTTGCCGTTCTTCTTCCTTAGCTAGAAGTTTGGCTTGTCTTTCTTCTTCCTTAGCCTGTAGCTTAGCTTCTTTCTTTGCTTCCTTTTCAGCTTTAAGTCTCAACTTCTCTTCTTTTTTCCGTTCCGCAACTTCATTCTTTTTGTTGTCGTTGGTCTCGTCCTTCTTGTTTTTGTCATTTTGTTTTGTGTTTTCGTCTGTTTCTTTCTTTTTCTTTTCTTCCTTCTTAACTTTTACCTTGGGGTTTTCTCTTTTCTTATCAGTCTCTTTGCTATGATCTCTTGATTTAGGGGGGTCATCTTTATTTGCAGGTTTTAGTGGTCGGAAAAAATGTTGCATGTTGTTCTGCGGTGACGTCTCTAATTGAGTAACTATTTTCTGAGCACACCTGAAAAACATTATAAATTCCAATCACTACTGTGGATTTTCATAGTGTTTTTATAAGGAAAGCGGTTACTGTAGCTGCTACAAACAATGAAATACCTAATTCTAGTTGAGGCTGATGCAGCCGCAGCGCTTTCTCGTCTCCCTTCACGAAATTCTCTTTGGAATTCTCGAATAGGCGGTAATCTTCCCGAAGGTTCTCCAGCTGGTCCGCCTGTGTAGCTATGTACTTGGTAATCTTGCAGTCTGGCCTGTAAAAATAATTATTTAAAAAAAATAAGTATATAATTATGTTTTTTAAATGCATATTATTTTAAATTTGTTTTGAATTAACAGTATAGTATAAATACTCCAACTGTATCTGAATGACTGAAAAAGTCCCCCCGGACTTATTGTATGTACTTTTTATTTCTAAGGATAGACAAAGTACAAGCTATGAGGTAAATGGGGAGTTAGCCTAAGTGTCCTTATTAAAGTTATTGACTAAAATAAATCAGTTTATTTAATCCAAAGAATGTAGTACTTCAATTTTTATTATTATAAACTTTGATTAAATATTAATTAAATTAACAAACCTTCATGCTATGATGCTGAGACCGTCGTAGCGAGTTCGATGCCGGCTGCCTTGGCCTTGGGGGCGCAGACGCAGCCGGCACTCTAGGAACGGCCCCCAAACATGCCCCGCCACATTTAGCCCCTCCGCAAAGTTTTGTTGAACAACCGGTGTTGGTCACGTTGCCCCCGCTATTTGATGATACGGAAGACACTCCTGCAATTAATTAATGGGTATTTTGGTTGAAAACGGTTCAGTATATAAATTTTTTTTTTTTTTTTTTTTTCGACATTGTTACTATGCTGTTGACCTTATTGGTCTTGACAGCGACACCGGGGGGGTGAGGGAAGAGGGTGCTCATTCCCTGCGAAGTACAAGCATGTGTGGCTGCTTGAGAAAAGGGGTCAACGATCGCAAGGGCGCCCCCTTCGGGGCAAGGACCTCGGCTTGCGTCGTTGAGCGGGCGGGGGAGGGGTAGTATATAAATATATAAAATACATTTTTATATTTTTTTGCATATTTTGCTTTTAAAATATTTAATAGTTTTATTAAATAGTTTTGTAGTTGCATTATTTAAGTAACTACATACACGTTGCTAAGAAAATATGAATATGAATGGTTTCGGTATATTACCGGAAAGTGATGATTCACCGCTGGTAACAGAATAGAGAGAAGCTGACGCAGGAACAGAACGGGCACCCACAGAGTATGACGATACGGACCCTGGCACTCCCCATGACTTCCCACTGCCACTGGATATCTGCAATATTTTTTAATAATTTACAATATACAAATAGAGATCAAAATGTCTTGGTTTTTCGAAATTTATTTTTATTAAATAATTTATTAGCATTGAAGCTAAGTCTCGTGAGAGAGAGTTTTATAATATAATAATAATCAATTAAAATTTGCCGCTATAAATTGTCGTTTCTATCTGTAAAGATAGTATTATTAATGAAAGATATTATAAGTTACAAAAAATATGACTTATATGTACAATAATCACCTGCCAACTTTTACTGGACACAAGGCGCGGCGCCTGTCGCAGACGGAGGATCTTGGCTCGGCAGATGACACAGCGCAGTGGGAGCAAGCGTTGGCTCACCGCCATTTGAATGGTCTTCACGAAGCATCGCCGACATACCACTCGATGGCCGCAGGGCGATGTCTGCATCGTCGCCTTTGCGTTTACGCATATTACACACTATAAATAAAAAACGATTATATTGCCACTATTCTAAATTTAATTTTGATTCAATTATATTATCATTAATAAGAAGTACCAAGAGAAACAGACAAGAAGTACCAGGAGAAACATCGTCTCGCAGACCGCAGTGACAGTCTGTAAACGCGATTGTATAGTCTTGAGGCATTGGAATCCGCTGTTCCTATCAAAGTTTAGAAATTATTCAAAACTATTTTAAAATGTTTGTATCCAGGCTAAGTTTAAAATTTTAAAATCAGATAATAAGATTAAAGCTACGGTTGCAGCTGGCAGATCTAGAGCTGTCAGTGAACCTATTAAATTAAAAATCAATAAAATAATACTAAATTCAGATTTAGAAGTGGTTAATGCTTTTGAAAATCACTTCTTCGAAACTAAGTATCTTGACACTAGTTTCTTTTATTATTAAGTAATTTAATCATACGATAGTAAAAAACTATAAATACTTTGAAATTGAATGCGGCTTGAAACTATAAATATAGCCTACATAGCTGTGGATAGTAAATTGTCAGCTGGCACATCTAAAAATCGTAAATCGTCAATTGATTCAAAGTACAAATTCAAACAATAGGTAGTATGAAGCTAAGTCTTTGGGATTACGTGCATGATATCTGCAATGTACTCAGAGAACAATGCTGCCTAACAGTATGGCTGTACTCCTATTTCTTGTTGGATTTTTATGTCAAATGGACCAGAGATTCATATTTTCATTAATTCATAACGACTTTTTGTAGCCAAAAAATTACAATAATACAAATTCAGTATTTCGTCCTTACGTACAGTATTAAAGAGCACAGTCAATTAGAATTAATTTTAACACTCACTTCTTCTTCTGGTGATGTTGCTAGCTCTGGTTCATTTTCTTCCAATTTGTTGAGCAATTTATCCTGGAATAAAAAAAATATTTTTAAGCTTTTATTATTTCTTTATGCCAAACACATAGTAATACAAAATTTAGGTTTTATTTCATTTTAGACATATATATAAAACCATTTTGTTCAAAATATTGAACTGTAGGTGACTCGCAAATTATTAAATTTTAATTTATATATATGCAATAATATCACAGTTGCGACCAATAAATGGCGATTATTTTACTGTATACAAACACTGTGTCAAAGATGGACAGTATTTTCTAATGGAAATAAATTAACTTGTGTTTATGATTTTTTCGAATTGCGGAAGGAAAGAGAAAATGTATTGGCCACTGTTCTTAAAATTCCATCCATTTCAACTATATCTAATAACGCCAACCTAGTTGTAAACTATGAAAAACCATCCTCGCGATAAATCAAACTTTTAATGGGATCTGGATACCACATAGATGCAATTATCGACATGTAAAAACAAACGTACATAAATATCTTATACTAGAATCAATAATAGTTATGGTCGTTACATAAGACAATACTAGTACCAATATTATATATTATAATTAGTACTGAAGTGTATATATAAAGTACTCTTTTCAAGGTTTTCTAGGATTTGTTTTCATATACGTATGTTGGAGATGTTTATTTTTCTCATATAGTTTAGTATAGTTTGCCAAGATATCGATGTATATAAGATCCTTTCGTTACGTACTGAAGTATTGTCAGAATATGTACGACTGAGACTAAAGAAAGAAAAAGGTGCATTAGGGAAGTATAGGTGCAATTTTAATGAAAACGGGAATAAATAGGGTTTTATGTTTAACTGTCATAACTACGGAAGGTAAAAATGAAAGATGCATGCAGACGAAGTTGTTCATCTACTAGTGTTATCTTAAATTTTAACGTTGGTTTCCCCCTACCAATACTCGTTACGGGTCGTTGCAGGGTTTATTAAGGTAAGTTTTTTTTTCTGAATAAAATTATATAGCTACTGTTTTTTGGTTTTTGTTTACGTTACAAATAATTCACATATACATATACACATTTTTTTTTAATACAATTTATGTGTTTGGTATAGTTTTTGGACGACGAATTATAATAAATTATACTAATTTTATCTTCAGATAGACTTTGCATCATGGGCAAAGCTAATAATTATAACAACTTAGTTTTTGCTTTCTGTTAGTAACCTCATCATCATACTCGTATGTATATTCTAACAAATAATCCGCTGTGGATTTAATATTATTTTTTCGTTAATTCTTTTATTTCCTGCATAGCAGTGTAGTCAGAGAGAACCTAGTTCTAGATTCCCTTGTCCACTTTATGAAATCAAGACATTGCATGTTGATTGGTGGAACTCAACGCCGTGCCGTTGCCGCCGTGAAATAACTCAACTCAATAGTAATCATTCCCCCTCTTCTTAGATAAGATTCATATTGTATTAAAATTTAAGTGGTAGCAACTGATTTTTTGTAAATTTAGGCACTTTCATACAGTTTATTCTTTATTATTTTGGGGACTTTGAGTGCTGGGTGGCGGAATGCATATTTCTAAGCAAATTTTAACAAAATGTGAAACTTAAGTAATTTAGTGTTACAACCGATTGTAATAGACTTGTGGTTAATGCCAATAGCAGTACTTAATAGTTTTAAAATAGCTTGGCACACTTTCGGGTTAGAAAACAGTATCATTTATAAAAGAAAGAAAAAAATATATTAAAAAATACATAATTAGAGAAAACGTATAGAAATTGGAACGCAGCGGGTTTTGTGCCCGCGCCTCTTGAACAACACTTTAAAAAATATTAATATATATATCTCCGTCTCGGATGTGAACTAAACGGATATATTCAAATTCCACTCAGGTTGGTTTAGAGTGGAAAGTCATCATTCATTACGCAGAGCATTCATCATCATTGGCACAGAATGTGGGCACAAGAGGTTATATTCTTAATTTCTTATAGAATACTTGGCGAAATTTATAAATACACGTATGCTCAATTTCACAACGATTGACCAATATTTTTATTAAAAATAAATATTTCCGCGGAATAAAAAACTTTTTAATTACTTATTTTCAGCTTTATGTTATTTCTTACATAGCAATGTAGTCAGAGATAACTTAGTGTCAATACATTCCGAGTTTGAGACACACTAGGTCTTAAGTACACTAGGTTCTTTGCTATGCGGGTAAAAGCGGGAAAGCTGAAAAAAAAGTACTTAAGCTCAAATATTTGAATGAACGCATTACAAAATAATAAGTATACACACGAAATAATTTGCCTGATTATTTCTTAGATGATGGAGACCGTAAGAAAATTGAATCGGCTTAATTTGCAAAGGCAATCTCTTTCATTCAATACAAGTCTCAAATCAATTCGTTAGAGCACAGTTTCGGCTGATGGGCCGGTGCTATGGCTAGTTCAACATTAACGGTGACCAAAAGAAATATTATAGAAACAATTGCATAACATTAGTCGACAAGAGCGATACAAACAAGTGGAAACTTAGTCGACAAACACGCCTTGAACGGACAATAGACTTAAATCTAATTAATTCAAACAAGTTGATAGCAGTGGAGTGATCGGTTAAGGTTTAAGCCTTACAATATTACTTATGAAAAGTTACATTATTCATTATCCTATATATAGGTGTTATGGACTTATGACGCTGCAGTATGTGCCGACATATAAGCTCGTATTGTAACTAATCAGAATACATCCGATGAGAGGTTGTAACAACTTTCAGTGTATAGTGAAGTCTATTGGCAAGCGAAACTTTTTCTGTATTGAAAACATGCATAGCTATCTCAAGCGATATTTTCCTGGATTTAAGTGATTATATCTACAATCATGAGTGTAACGAACGGAACATGCCAGCTGATGTCCTTCTTTCTCGGTAAGCCAGCGATACCCGCATGTCTAAGGCTATTAGGCAATAACCCACAATATCTATTAGCAATTAGCATTTATAATGTTTGTTTTGAATAATATTTTACTTGTCGTAACATTTTAAATTTTTATTGAAATGCTAAGATTATTTTTTCAGTAACAGTAATTAAAAATGGAAGTGTAACTATAGTATTGCGTATTACAATAATAAATTAGTGATGTTTTCGGCACTTTTATGTAAAATTGTATTATTTTATATAGGTTAGTATAGGTCTTCATATATGATTAAACTATAAGATATAGAATTTGTCGTTGCTGAGCAGGAAATATATATATATATATATAATAACAATACTATAATTTGCTTTAAATAAATATCATGTGAAACGTTTAAATTATATGAAATTTGAAAAGGTTCAAGACCATTATAGAGCTAATTACTTTTGTCAGTATTTCAGGACGTAGCGTCCTGAAAAACCTACCGGCTCGAGTTGTTACTACTTCATTTTGTTAATTTTAAATAACGTCTTATGTATCGCTTAAATTGAAAGAGAACATTCGTCAAAAATGAATTGTGAGTGTACTATTTTAACGCGTTAAGGCATTTTACCTGGGACAACTTATCTTTATTATCTCCGTCAGAGTACAACTTTGGTTAATAAGTGTGACGGGGTGGAAAATATAAACTTTGGGTATACTGGAAAAATATTTAAATTTATTTACGTATGTTAATATCAAATATGCAAATCTATTAGGCTAGGTATATAGTAGTAGTATTTTTTTGTGTATTATTGTGTGCATAATCATTTTTATGATATACATATACAAATTTAAAATATTCTTATCTACAAATGTATATTGATATTTATTGTTACTTTAAGAATTATTGGGATTTCATATAATTCTTAAGAATTAAAAACATTTAAATGTTGTTCAGACGCCAATAACAAAACGACATCTGGTAACGGGTCTTGTAAAATTTTTTTTAATAAGAATACAGATACAGAAAGGTAAAATAAAACATAAAAATTACCCAGTAGCATATTATTTATAATAAATTATGACAAAGTTATTATTGAATGTAATAAATAAAGTATATAATAAATTTAGCCTTTAAACAGCATGTTGCAATAATTAATTGAATTTGTTTTGTGTAAGAATTGAGATTTTTTAACTTTCGACATTGTATCAGTGTTTAAAAAGCGTAATTTTAATTACAATTTTATTTACAATTTATCCTTTTGTTTGCTGCTAACAGATTTTGAAGGTTTCGCTAATTTACTACTCGAACGAGGTAATTATCACACTTACTTACTGCTAGTTAATTTGTTGCGTGACTGTTATCTATCTATTGATATACTCATATTGTTTCTGCGCTGTTTCTCATACGATTACAGATTATTAGGTCTGGGTTCAAATTCCAGATCAAGATAGAAGTAGCTCGTTATAAGCGATATTTCAATCCCATATACGAGTATACACTTATAGAGATTGAGAAACAATCGATTCGTTGAGATTTAGAAATTATTTGACAACATCTTTTTTAGAAAACGTATAGTAATTTAAACACAGCGGGATTCAAACCCGCGCCTCTTGACAACTAAGAACAATGTTAAAAACTAAATTAATAAATTTAATTTACAAAGAGAAGTGGGATATTGGTGACCTATTTCAGGTCGAGCTCTACTCGTTGAATCGAGAAATTGAATGTGAAGCGGAATCTAATGTCATACTGTTTCGAAGCTTTATAAACCCAACAAATACAACATAAACAAATACTTTGTAGACATTACAAAAAATATCTACCTGATTTAAGAAATAATGTTTCAGCCCAAAATATTTGTGTTTAGTCTAAAGACGTTGTTATTTTCTAGATTTAATTTAATTGACGTACACGAACAATCACTTTATATAAATTGGGGTGTTCTAATAAAATAATATAATTAAAAAAATATAATTAAAAAAATATAATTAATTTTCGTTCTTATTAGATGAAACTGTTGCTATAACACTGCTAAAATGCCAAATATTGTTTCTAAATAAAGATCTCCAATATATCTTTTAACAATAATGTTTTAATTGACTTTTTTATAAGTAGGGCATTATTATAAGATACAGTATTATAAACTACAGTATTATAAAATACAGTATTATAAACTACAGTATTATAAAATACAGTATTATAAAATATAGTAAATAATATTAAAACAAATATTACCACGAGCGAGATTTAGTCTCATAACCTTAGCTGTACTCGCTAATTTCTAATGGAACTATATAGCTATATGTACCTTTATCATAGACTAAAATATATACAGATGTATATTAATTAATGTTCATAAATCGAACATCTACTGTAAAAACGAATAACCATTTTGAACGATTAGTGCCAATATTATATGTATTATAACCTATTCATAAGTTATTTTTTATTGTTTCAGCTTATGGCATCATAACATACATAATTTATAATGTTATTGTTCAAAGGATTTTAGTACTTAAATTGTTTGTGGGAATGTTTTTCATAATTTATTTATTTTAATTTTTGTATTTATAGCTAGTTTCTGTACGTTATGTAATTAATGCGTAATTACCAATTATTATGATTTAAAATCCTAAAAACTGTTTATGTATTAGAATTCACCATAATGATTTAATATAACAGCTTATGTTATAGTTATAAAAAAAATACTAAATAATAATAATAATAATTGTAGTTATACTTATCCCTTAGACATTAAGTAGTTTAAGGTTTTACCATGGTCTTGTATACAAGAACACTTTACAATAGTCCGTGGTCACAAGTAGACTGAGGTGGCATTCGTCTGTCAGTTGATACCATCATTATACTAAACTAAAAACTAGTTTTTGATATAATGTATTTTTCAAACTGTGTAATAATCGGGAAAATCAAAGATCTTATTATAATAAGAATACTTAGAATATATATATATATATATATATATTTATCAGCTTCAAAAACTACAAAGAATATTAAGTATACAAATATTAGCACGAATCTAAGTAAAGAGATAAAAGTGTTTCCTTTTGAAATTCAAGCAGATTTCGTAGTATATTTACTACGTTAGTTTCGTAGTATATTGTCTAAGTTATTACTTAGATATTAAGTCTGTTTTAATTTGTGTTTTTGTATGTTATTTTGTAACTTTATATAATGTTAATATATTTTTAGGTGTTACACAAGTGTGCTACATGCCTGTCCCAGTGGGAGATTGTAAAGGATGTTGTCCGCACGATAGTACTAGAGATATTCAGTACTTACTTTACACTAGGTAGGTTATATACGGAAAGAAATATAACTTCTCGAGCTTAGAATTTTAGTTAATATTGTTATTTGGGAGAATGCTTCCTTAATGTAAAAGCTTTTGTGTGGTACTTAACACAGCAGGTAAATAAAAAGTGTCCTGGTTCTAGTGGGAATCGAACCCGTAACCTTTACGTTTGATTTGACAGCTACAGGGTGATTTTTCATGCCTCCAATGTACGCAATGTTTCGAATTCGGGAGGAAGACGGGAAACGGAGTGTCTTGACACTAAGTATATGCCTACCTTGTTAAGCAAGAGAAAGTGTAAACCTAAGACTAGACTTATATTTGTTTTTTTTTAGCTTTACTAACCTAACCTAAATCTAGATACACCACCTAAGCACAAGTGCAGCGGTAAATTAAATATAAAAATTTTTAACCTAGGAAAAGATTACTTATTAATGATTATTAGTATATTAATACGTGAAAGCAAAACTTTAAATAACTTAATACGTAAATTGTGCGCGCAAAAGGTTATATGGAGACGCAGGAAATATTTTTATAATAATACGTTAGAAATACATTAAGTTAATGAAATTAATGTTACAATCACTATCGGAAAATATATATTTGGTGTATGTCAAATACATATTTTTCAACAGACTAGACAATGCATATTTTATCCATCAAGAAGTCTATTATACAAATTAATATACTTAGTCATACATTTTTGTTAGTATAAGGAAAATATTAAGAGCTAAAAACATTTCGACTTTTCGGTTAAAACTCACTTATAAAGGCCTCTTTTGTGTCAATATTATACTTTTGAAAATTTTAATTAGAGTTGGTGAAGATTGATAGATCATGTTCTGTGGTTGTGGCCTAATTAGTAAGACAAGGTGTGATGTTAAAAGAAGGCCAACCATTTGCAACACTTTTTCGGTGACAATACAGAAATAACTATAGTAAATAATTTAAAAAATACGACGTTTTTTACGTTCTATAATAATAGATATATATATATAAAGGTAATAATTTGGTAAAGAATCCATAAAGAAAGAAAAAATATTGTTTTTATTACGATCTCTCATAATCTCTAATTAAATAAATATTGGTATTTTATAGATTTTACAAGTAAACAGGATTCATTGAAAATTAAATCCATCCCACATTATATAGTTTCGTAGTAAAACTGTAAGCATTACTTAGTTTTAACCGGATGAGTTATTTTTTTTTTGTCATATTAAGTAGCATATAAACAATCCATAAATAAATACGCCGTCATTGTTACTCTAGTTTGCTAACATGCTATATAAATATGAAAATGTCTAACATAATTTTAAAAAACTTAGTTCTAAATAGTGATTTATATATTTATCTCCAAAGGTCGTTAATCAGATGTAACTTCCGTCTTTCCGTCAGTCTTTTCGTCAATCTTCCGTCAGTCTTTCCGTCAGTCTTTCCGTCAGTCTTCCGACAAAGAGGAGGAGGAGGTCTAAAGCTTTCCATGTTTGTCTATCTTTCGCTGCACGGGCCCATATTGGTCCCGCTATTTCCGTGGTGTTATCCTCCCATCTCTTAAACTGTCTACCACTTTTCCTTTTGCTGTCTCCTGGATACCATTCTGTTATTATTCTCGTCCATTTCTCCTTATTGTCTCTTATTACATGTCCTGCCCATTAGTAGTATAGTCGCCTAATCGTAGGACTATCCGATAGTATCGTAGTTACAAAAGCGTTTTTAATATTTTTCATCTTAAAAAAAGAATATTATTTCCATTATAGGTCTAACCCAACTAACCCTGAGATAATTGAGCCGTTTAGTTCATCTGACTTGTCCCGTACGAACCTGGACAAATCTGGACTAGTTATCATATACTTACATGGGTTCTCAGAGGCGGTAACGGGACCAAGTACGACGAACTTAAAAAATGGTAATATGGCTTCTTCATTAGAAAATTCGATTGGATGTTTTATTTTTCGCCTAAGCAATACAACCAATACTATAAACTAATTAAAATAATTCAAAAAGTATTTTTATTTTTGTATAATAGTGTACATAGATCCTATTATAACAATTCAATAAACTAACACTGCTTTTAAGGATGAATCCCCTTGTAAGCTTATTATTTGTAATTAATAAAATTTATTGTCTGCTTAGTGATAGCAATACAATTGGTATGTTATATTACTTGACTTAATAAATGTCAATCTTAATCCAATTGAAAAGTAGAAAACGGAGTGTCTTCAAACTTGATAGTATAGCTAGTTAAGCAATAATTAAATAAATAGCTTCGGTTCATATACCTACGTAGTACCTGAGTAACATTTTGTATTCATAGATAGATATTAAATGATAAAAACATTCACAATGTGACCTTTAATAATGAAATTAATTCGTATTTCAGCGTTCCTCGAACGCGGCGATTACAATTTCATTGCCGTTAATTGGTCCCGTCTCGTCGTATTTCCCTGGTAAGTGAATAATTGATTTAAATTTTCAATCATCATTGTTTAACATCATATTTTACTAAAATAATGTATTTTGATTGCCTTTTTTAATGTATTTTTTTTTAAATCGTTACTAGGCACTAGTATGGCGGAGATTAAGTTTAATTCAATAGCGGTTATAATGTGATTTATTCATCCATCCATCTATATTCAAGAGGTCATGGTTTCGTACTGTGTGACATTGTACCTCATTGCAATTTATAAAATTGTTGTATATAATTATCGAAATATCTATTTTCAGTATATATTTTTTTATTAAGCTTGTAAGGCTAATATCGTTGTTGTAGAACGACCCCCACTCGAATGATTATATTTAAATGGTTTTCATTTTCCAATTCTGTTAAGATTATGAGTTTCACCATTGAAAACAATCACCTCTTATTCAGGCGGGGAGCGGAGAACGGAGTGTCGTGAAACTGAGTTTTCTCTGCTACAGTACCCAGCTACAGTAGAATAGGGAGAAGTAGTGAAGTTCACGATTTTATCTAGTATATCTAGAACATTCTTGAACATTCAGTACTGAAATACTGCAAACATTGAGGAGCATACATAAAATTACAGATAAACAAATCAGGCAAAGTGTATTTTAAAAATGCCATTTTTGCTAGTATAATAAATGGCAGTTTTACTAGTACAATGAACATACTCGTAGCATAAATCTCAATTAATTACCCCGTAAGAAAATAAACATTAATAATTCATCAGTCATTTAAAATGACTTATGTCCCATTTGATCACACTGCAGCATAGAACAACAGGGAGTGTAGCTCTAAGCACTGCAGTGTATTACGCATACTAATTATATGATATATTCAATATCCTTTTCAACATAATAACTATATTAGTATAGAGCTTAGTCACTATTTTATACCTTTGTATATATCTAAGAACCACAGTTTATCGATTAATTTACAATAAAATAATATATGCTATGTTTAGTACGGTACTAATAGTGTGTGAATAATTTTCCGTTGGCCCTGGATAACGTTAGGTTAGTTCTCACGAAGCTAGCCATTTGCTTCTTACATGATTGATTTGTAAAGTATATATTTTTAATGTACCTACAAAGTGCGATTCGTTTTATACGGAATAAAAGTGACCTGTAACGTCTAAAAATATATAAAAAAGTCAATCAAAAATTAAAAAATCTACAAAAATCTACAAAATTTTGCATTGACCATAATAGTTACATTATTATTATCATGATATTTTTTTTCAGGAAAAGTGTTTATAGTATACAGGTTTTATTGTATTAATTTATATACACATAATTCTAATATTTTGTTTTGTGTTTGTCCGTCACGGTGGCTGATTTTTTTTCTCAATTAAAAAAATGCTTTTGTTTATTATGTTTTGTTAGTAAATTATGTTTTAATTCATATTAAACCTTGGCCCTTGATATATTAAAGTTATCTTCTTATGAAGATTGGGCTTAATTATATGTTAATAATATACTTTTTTATATAAAAAATAATTATAATATTTTATTTTAATTATAATATTTTATAGAGCAGTGGGACAGACTTTGTAAACGAGATGGTTGTAACAACCAACCAACCAACGACGTTTCAACTCGAGGATATATATAGAAAATTTAAATAATGTTCACTTTACCATTCTGATAAGGCAAAGCGGAGCGTGAAGTTCAGCCACATAACTTTTAATATCATAAAATTAGTGTCTGTTTACAGAGCTATACGTGTTTTTATAAAATGCTTATATATTTTTTACAGTACTTTCGTTGTGGTACAGTTGGCAATAATTTGGTACTTGGTTAAATATTGAAAAAGACATATTTAGAAAACGTATAAAAATTTAAACGCAGCGGGATTTGAAGCCGCGCCTCTTAAAAACCGCGCGGGTTCATATTCCGCTGCGTTAAAATTTTTATACGTTTTCTAAATATGTCTTTTTCAATTTCCTTAGTGTGGGAATAACACTTAAAAAATTTTAACAAAATATTGGTAAAATATTGGTTATGGATAATGCTTATATACAAACATATTAACGTATTCCCGGTGTAATCAGACAAAATGGCCGTAAGTCAATTAATGATAAAACAATTAAGTTAATGACTCGTTAAATTACCCTTGACTACGACTCTTAAATCAAATGTATATTTTACACAAGCCTAAAATTAATGATATAAATATAAAAATAAAATAAATTAAGTATTTCAAATGAGTATATCATTTCATATAGTAACAAAGTTGTGCAAGGTTTTATGTCGTCGAGGAAACAGGTCATGTGCCTACCTGACCTAAACACCATCCCGTTAACATCACTTCGCTGGAGATAAATTATTCATTCCAACAACTACGCAGACATTACAATTGTATTTTCCAAATGAATTAGATTGTTCTCTTTGATGTTAGAATTAGACTTGGATTGTTTTGTGAGAAGGGTTCTGTATTATAAGTTTATAATCTTAGAATTAAGCATATATCCAAGTGGAGTTGTAGTCTATATACGAGCACATGTAAGTGTTGCGTTACTAATGGAATGACTGACCAACTCACAGCAGGAACTACTGAAATTTGGCATATAGATTTCTTTATATAGAGTTTAGGGGAGCTTTAAAGGAGGATTTATCATTTAACGCAAACGACGACGTGGGCTTAAATTCGTTGTTAATATAAAATTTAAAACGTTTTTCTATTTTATATTGTTTTTAACAATAAATAAATTTTGCTTCTAAATTTGTAACGAAAAATATAGTAAAGTTATATTTAGTATAAGTATTTAAGTTATTAAAAACAAATTGCTATTATAAAAAGTTTAATGAAAAATATTGTCTTGTTTACGACAGAAAACGCCAGTTAATTAATAAATAATAAGAGGTAGACGGTAAATAAATATTATTCTTGGAAATTTATTAGTATCTGCAACATATATATAATATATACGTTGTATATATATTCACGTTTCACTGTTTTCTCGCATAGTAGTAGTAGTAGACAGAGAGAACACTCTGTTCTCCACTTTTCGTCCGAAATCCCGACATTACGTGTTGAGTGCAAGAACTTAATGCTGCACCTTGTCTCAGCAGAGCGGGAAAAATGAAAATGAAAATCATACTAGTGGAATGGAATGGGGCTCAAACCTACACCAAATCTCGTTTACAGTTAGAGACCCACTGAGCCACTTTGGCCATATATTATCTTATTAGTAGCTGCCCGCAAAATACCTATCTCAATTAAAAAAAATGTTAAGGCGCAATTAGCGCCTTATTTCTTATAGCTGGTCTATAAATTATGGTACTTCATAAGGGGTTCCACTGTTTAGAGTGATACGACAAAAAGAGCTTCATTTAAATTCATCCAATAATTCCGAGGACATGCGTACACAAACATTCTATTTTCACTGATTTAGTTTATAAAAGATTATAAGAAAAAGTAGGTAGAAATAAATAATTTAAAGGCCAACATGAAAATACATGTCACTACTTCTATAGATATTTCTTTCCTCTTGGAAAGGGAAACGTCAATACAAATTACACTGAATTACAGTATTTTAAATATTTATATTTACTCACTTTTATTCTTAGGTACATTTCTGCAGTGCGAAATGCGAGATATATGGGGCAGCAACTCGCAAATTTTGTAGAATTTTTGAACAATAACGGTATTCCCGCTGGATCCTTGCATGTCATAGGGTTTTCACTTGGTGCAGAAGCAGCTGGTTTTGCAGGAAAGGCTCTTAATAGGAATGGCATAAGATTAGGAAGAATAACAGGTATTTTGGAACGTAAATTATTTTTTGTTGCTTATAAATTCGGTTGAAAATTAGATTTCGGAAACTACTTGCCCACCTAAAATATTCAAAGGCTGTTTCATAAACTTTAATTAAACATGTTAAGTTTGTAAGTGCTTATAAAACAAAACGATTATCAGATTGCACATCATTACTCCAATATTAATTTATTGATTTAAGCTTTTTTGTTACAAGTCCTGAAGTTAAAAAGTTGACTTTTTCATATTATCTTAGATTGTATGTACGTAAAGGCTTAGAGGTGTATCCTTTGCCCTCCTCCTTTCCTCCTCCTCCTCCGTCTCCTTAAGATTAGATAGAATGATAGTCTCGTTTCCATGAGACTATCATTCTATTAAAGTAATAACAATGCAAAATAAAAGCATAGAAAGATTTTTTTATAAAAAATAGTAGTATTTTTTGTAATATCGAAAATGAGATTGTTTTTGTTCATGTCTGATCCTCATTATGGTAGAAAAATGTCAAATCACTTTAAATGCAAGGCAAATCTGTGTAATAGTGTATAATGCATAAGTAAGTATTGTGTGCAACATGTGCTCTTTCGTGAAGCGAAGGCCATGGCCAAATGGTTTTTCCACTTGATACTAATGTATTGTAATTGTGGGCGAAATTGCAGCATTAACTAGTTCGTTCGTTCGTTCGTTCGTTCCTGTTAAAAATCTTGATCTACCTAGGTAGATTTTACATGACAGGCTATATTTTTTTATATTCAGACAATGCATTTAATCAATTTTAAATTTTCGAGTCCCTCAGGTATTCAGTACATGGTTAATTTACCTGAAAGACAAAATCGATTTCGCCAACTTGGTCACGTTACCTTGTTGGTTAACTTGAGCTGAAATAAATAGTTATGTCCAAATTCTAGGATGAAAAGATGTTGCCGGTTAAATTAATAGGTAATAGTACTAAAGTACATTCAGTAAATATCTATCATAAATCGATAAACAAAACAAAAGTCGTTTATAAATAAGATTATTTAATTCAAGGTAAAATAATACTCATAATATTGAAATATATTTATTACAATTCCTTCCTGAGTTTACATTGGTTTTTGGTCGGAACATAATATTTTAGATAAAAAATATTTGATGAATTCTTAATATTTTTGTCATTTCTACAATAAACTAGAGAAACACACATGTAACATATATTCAATATAATAAGAAATGTTTATTACTTTTTCAGGTTTAGACCCAGCCTATCCTGGTTACAGCTTGGGCGGCAAAGACGACCATCTTTCTAAAGGAGATGCAGTATTTGTGGATGTCCTGCACTCAAACCCCGGAATACTTGGTTTCCTAGAAGCGATTGGTAATGTTGACTTTTATCCCAATCCTGGAAGTTGGATTCAACCAGGATGTTGGATTGATCAGCTAGTAAAGAACAGAGAAGTTCGTTATTTTTGTAAGTAAGCCTTTGTGTTAATTTAATTTTATATTTTCTTTCATTCCAGTTTTTTTTTCATTTTATATTCTGCCGTTTTATAACTAATTTTGTCACATAGAAATCTCGTCGCGTTTCTTATTTCTAGCATAAAGAACGAAGTTCTAGATTCTAAAGCTGTTCTCGAATCCGTCGTTTCCGCCTAAATTCACTGCTATACGTGATACCTACGTGTTCCATTGTTTCGATATAGCGCGGTATTGCCTACGAGTGCTATCCAATACGCAGTATTTTCATATTTCAGATATCTATTCCATTAAGTGCGGTGGATATGTTTATGAAGATGTTTTCTAATTTTGTTATACTATTTGAGTGATTTTTATGCATAGATATATATAATTTAAGTTTTCAATAAATATAACATAGAGCTTTTTGTTATATTCGCATAGCACATTTTATATTTAGTCTCAACACATTTGTAAAAGACAGAGAGCTTTTTTTTATTATGAAAAAAAGTTTCATTTATTTTGTCAAAATTACACACGAATAGCACAATATTTTGTAATGTTTTAATAAAGAGTATAAAAAGTTGTAAAAAACATGTTATTGTTTTCAACAATATTTTTAAAGTCAACCGCGGCGTACCCTTTATTGTTCGGGGAACAATGATGCTCCCTCCCGCAGACTCATTTTTGCGACGATCGATGCTCTGACGTCATCACGGATGCTGAAGGACAAAGAGTTACCAGATTACGACGACTATTTTGCAGTAATCACAACGTTTTTTAACTGTGAATGTATTTTTTTTATAGAACAAAATAAATGCGAAAAATGTTGGTAACAATAATTTAAAATAAAAAAAGATTTAATAAATAGCTTTCTCTCTTGCCAAACGATTGTTCGTAGAAATAATCTTTGGGTAGCAGCAATTTTGTAAAAATCTCTTTACAGAGATGGTATTGGTATTAACCAAAAAGTTTTAATAATTAATAAGCCTATGAGAACTACGATGTATATGATATATTTTTACATTACTCCAACTATAATTGCAAATATAGTTATATCTAATTTATATTTAAATTTTGACACACATTTTTATTAATTAAATATAAATTTTGAATTTACGTAACATTTCACGTTCAAACTAAATTGTTATCTTAAACTTATTACAAGTTCCAGTTCAAAGTTACATCATATATTTGGAAGCAATACCGTCGGTCCAGTTGGCTTGCGTCCAGAGATTGATTGTTGTGTCCAAATGTCAATACAGATTAGTTATCGGTAGATATATTTTACTAAATGAAGCTATTTATCAGGGAATAACATTTAACAGGGCATACATACGCCCGTATATATATATATATATTTGTGACGAATAATACGACGGTAATTGGATATCGACGATAAGTAAGAAGCTGAATGAATACTTATTATAATGCTATTATACGTTTTTAACCTTACGCTTCTTCCGCATTTAGTATCAAAATATGTAGTATCAAAAAAGTGCAGAGCTGAATTCTCTATTGTCGTCATTACAAACAATTATTATATAACATATATAAGATAAATTAAATTGAATTGTAAAGGTAAAATTTTGAAAAACACATTTAGAAAACGTATAAAAATTTGAACGCATCAGTATTTTACCCTGTGCTTCTTGGAAACCGTTCAAGCCGTTGATTTCAAGAGGCGCGGGTTCAAATCCAGCTGCGTACAAAATTTTCATACGTTTTCTAAATATGTCTTTTTCAATTTCCCAAGTGTCCAAATAACATTTAAAATAAACATTAAAGGTCAACTTTTATTACAGACATGTGTTTCTTAAGTAGTTGGTTGTGCTATCAACTTTAATTGTACATGTAAATTGCTAAAAATAATAGGAAAACAAAGCGGCTTTACACATAGCAGGATAGTCTTAGTCACGACACCCCTTTATCCACTTTTGTTCTAATTAAAAATTTTTTTTTTCCGAATTAGAGTGAATCCACAACTAACGCGTTTACAGTACCACTCTACTTACTTACACTTAACATGTTTTAAATAACATGGCCACTTTCGAATACTTTAGGCAAGTGTGTAGCTTGCTATGCCAACTAAGGCGTAGCCAATAAATCTATGTTATTTCTTTCGATTCAGCACGAAAGCAAATACAGGACATATTATAGACCATCCCCAGCCACCCCTTCAAATAACTTTAGGGTTAAATATTTATGTGAGCCTCTCAGATGAAGGGTTATGGAATTTCATATTTGCGACGTGGATGTTGTTTTAGGCTTTTATAAATATTACATTTTGATTACTCAAATGAGAATAGAAGGAAATTATAAAAAAATGTTTTCTTATAATTCTTATGGCTTTGTAATTAAATATTAAATGTATCCATAGAAGGTGTAAAAAAGCTCCTTCAAACATTTTACCCACGTAGAATGATAGGCAGAGAGAACGTAGTGTCAAACACTTCGTTTTCGCTCGTATTCGAGATACTATGAGTTGAGTGAAGTCGGAACTCAATGTCTTGTAAGAAAGAATAAATTAAAATAATTTTAATACAAGTGTATTAAAATTTATTCCTAGAGTGGGGATTTAATTGACAATTATCGGCTTACGTGTATTGTTGGCCAGTTAATATATTTCAATACAGTCTAATACTGTTATAATTTATTTCATTCGTTCACTGCATTTATGCTTAATGATGGAGACCTGGGCATAGTGACAACAAGGACATTTAAATGATTATATATAGATATGTACTGTATAAGAACCCAGTCTAAGGAGCCTAATAAAAGCCCACCGTATCCACATTTCTATGATAATATTTAAAAAACATCCCTGTAAAATATATAATATAATATAACTTTTACTATACTAAAATATAAAACTAATATTACAGATGGTTGCAGTCATAACCGATCATGGAGATTATATACGGAGTCCATTTTGAACCCCACGGGGTTTCCTGCGACCTCTTGTAGAGATTGGACTAGCGGTACCGCAAGCTGTCAATTCACAATCGACGGATATATGGGCTTTGGAGCTCAACCACCGTAAGATTTAAACTTGCAATTTTAAGTTATCGATGAGTGAGAAGCTTTATTACACAAGTACTGTAAGCACCATTAGTTGTGGGTTCGATACCCACTTGGGGAATGGACTTGGGGAATTAATATTATAATTTTCCCGCTCTGGTAACACAAAGCTAAGTGTGGAGCTCCTCCAGTCGAAACATTGTCTCGATTTCGGAATGAAAGCGGAGAACGGAGTGTCTGGCGACTAAAGTCCCTTTGACTACTCTGCTATGGACGAAAAGTGTGCAACTGGTTACATACAAATATGTGCACAAAAGGCGCGCTAAATAGCGATCTCTTTCAGACAACCTAAAATTAGGAGATTTCGAAATTTACATAGCGTGTATGGTGGGTGTAAAAATATACATTGTACTACATCCTAATACGCAGATACCTATAAAACACATAATAATATAATGTTTTATTTTTTACTTAAAGACATTTCATATAAATATATACTTCGATCATATATGAATATATACATACACAAATTACCAAAAAAATTATAATAAACGTAAATATATAAAAAGAAGGTATTCGTTCTGTAAAACTTCCTCACCTACACTATTTTTTTTTTTTTTTTTTTTTTTTTTTTTTTTTTTTTTTTTTTTTTTTTTTTTTTTTTTTTTTTTTTTTTTTTTTTTTTTTTTTTTTTTTTTTTTTTTTTTAGTTTTATTAATTATTTAATGCCATGATGATGTGGCTATAATATTTGAAGTGAAAAATGTTATACTTGTTTTGGGAATTATATTCTTGCAAAAATAAAATATTGTAAAAATAAAGCCTTACGCTATTGGTACCTATATACAGAGTGTGTCTGAATCGACGATCAACGGCAATCAATGGGCGGGGTACTTCAATACAGAACCCATGTATGTTTAGCATTTTCAGTAGTTCAGCGAATATATGAGAAATTGTGATTTTTCGATAAACCGTATTCTGTTAGAAAACTCTGTGTTCTTTTTTTCTCAAAGTTGTTCAAAAGTACGCCTTTCGTATTATGTATCCATTCAGTGTTTTATTTTCAACACAAATAGTTATAACAAATACCTCAAATTTACGTCAAATATTTAATTAATTTGCAGTTCACGTATTAATTCGAGATGCTGTTTCACGGTGCTGCATATTACACTGAACGTCATATTAGGTAGCAGAATTTAGGTCATATTTGTTAATATTTAACATCTACTTTTTGTCTAGAGATGTTGGCGGTGGTGGATACTTTTATAAAGTATGAAGTAACCCTGTACTGTGTATATTCTTGACAAATTCAACTAATTATTAGTTGTTTCATCCTACTAATTAAATGGTTAGAAGGATGCATATGTACTAGTACGCATACACACTCTCAAAGACGCGACAATACTAGTGCACACATACTCAGAGTACGTAAATGAAGCTATGAAATTCATCCACTTACGAACCTATTATATTCTATAACTAGGCACAACATTGTATCGTCCGGTCCCACGTAGACTGGTCGAAGTGCAAACACACTCTTTACAGGAATCAATCGATTTCAAGTTCAAAGGAAATAATTAAAATTTCAGTATATGGAATGTTCATCATTCAGAAATTTTTATTATTTCCTGTAAATAATCACATAATTACAACAAAGCGAGGCGGAAGTTTTTAAAGAATCTTCAAATCGCGGTCCTTGTGTTTTTGCACTAATACCTGTTTGCGTAGCACCCATCGGTTTATTGCACTGTAGCCGTATAACTGCATTTGCTTGCATCTAGAAGACGGCTGAGAACTCCCTATAATTATAAACCTCTTTGAAACTTGTTCCTTTCTTCAGCTTACTGCTGTATAATAGTAACTTACTATGTAATAATAAGCATGGCTTTACAAAAGCCAAGCTGTAAAATTAAAGTATTTAGTGGTTTATAAAATAATATCTGTCATAATAATGCAATAATCTGTTTGTTTGTTTAAATTATTCTAGCATGTCAATAAATGTGATAATAAGTTCGATATGTTATCGGGCGATATTTTATACATCGCAAATACCTGTAGTTACAATTATCTATTTAAAAATAAAAAAGCGATCTTTATTTTTTTTTATAAATCATGCATTTTTTGGTTAACACACATTCTCCGCTTTTAGTTTTCAACATTTAGCAAATTGGGCGATGGACGAATGGCGATACAGTGTAAACATATATGATAAAAATATCGAGTGGCAATGAGATAAGAAGGAATTATATATAGTCAGACATTTCTCAACAGCGCTACGATAGTTTGAATTTCAAATTATATATATTTTACAATTGTTAGGAAGCAAACAAAAGTGATAGGAAAATAGAAATGGTGAAAATGTACAATATTAAATAGGTTTTTTATTTATCTTTGTTTTAAATAAAGGGACGATGTCTAATATGTTGATAAACATACACAGTATTATAATAATTCCTATTAAAATATGTAAATTCATAACTAACGTTGACGTATTACCTTAGCAACCTCTCTTTGTCACTCTATACAAACTATCCTCTAGATAAACTATAATTGTACTAATTTTCTTACCCATCCGTCCGCGTCTATTTCTAAAATCTAAAATTTTCACTTTACGTATATATATATATATATAAATAGACTTATAATTAATTAAAAACAACCATACTTCCTTGTAACGTCCTATTTTTTTTTTAATAAAACATAATTTTCATAATATACAAATATTAAATGCATTAAAGTACAGAACACTAAACTTACAGGAACTATTTATGTACTAAGTCTAGTTCTAATTAATAAGATAATGTAAAATGATGCGCAAAAGGGTCAGAAAACAATCCGTTAAGTGTCTGACTGCAACAACATTGCGTAATCACGATAACCAATGATTGTTTGAACGATAAAATAGGCATCTGCTGGTATTAAATAGTGCTCCATTGGAACATACACGGCTAAATTGAGATTGTGTTTACAGATACCAATGATGAAGGCAGTTACATTTTCATTTGGCGTCATTTGAACTGATAGCGGGTAAAAATGTCCCGGGAATATTTGGCAATGTGACTTAATACTTATTAAAATTAATAAAAAATATATTCATTTATGTTTAAAGAAAGGGAATATTTACCAATTGTAGATCTTTATGAATTATCTTATATTATAGATAGGTTTTATTTATATTATATATAACATAAATAAGACACTTAGTTTACCAACAAGTATTGTATTAGCTAGGTAGCCTAAAATGGACTAGACTTGCCATACATAATTCAAACTTAGTCACTTAAATGCTCTTTATTTTGAAAAAAAAAATGCAAATTAAGTATCTTATCTTTGGTATCACGTATCTTTGGGTAGCAGAAATTTGTAACAATCTCTCTACGGAGATGCTAACAACAGAAGTAAGTTGTAATAAGCGTATAATTTTTTTGAGTGTGATGAGATGTAGATGAGTGTAGAACGCATGGCTTGGAGGTCAGAGCGCTTGGACGGTTTCCAAGATTTGCAGGTTTTAATCCCGGTGCGTTCAAATTTCTTATACGTTTTCTGAAAATGATTTTTTTTTCACATATAATACATTTATGCATATATTTCCGTAACTTTTCGTGTTGGGCTTAGTGTTTGTTTGCATTCGGATTTTTGATTTGATTCATTATCATGAGCCACTAAATACAGCACACATTGATACTGAAGTAAAGCGTTAACGACCCATTACAAAAGTCATAAATGTGATATTTTCATAAACGAATAAACTTTTTAATGTCCTCAAGTAACTCACAAATAAATTACTGATATAGAACTCTTTATCGTCTATTTAAATGTACTACATATAGTATACTATTTTAATTTTCATTTTAAACTTATTTAGAGGCACTGTAAGTTAGTTGATTACCGCATTACTTTAAGGAAGGTATACTGATTAGCAAAACAAACGAAAGTTACCCATGTCTAGTCTTTATTTTTAAATTAGTGTAATGTAAAAATAAAGTTTGTTAATAAAGGTTAATTGAAAATGAAATTGATTGCCGCATTGTGTATAATACACGCGCGCGCTATTCTGAGCAGGCCGTCGAGGGTACCCACCACTCTTGACTCCACGACGTGCCTTTCTGGCTCCTGCCGCCGGGGTTCTTGGAAGATTGGAGTTCCCGGTGAGTGAGGTTAGCTGGTTCACGGGCGGCCTATCTGCCAGTCCGGAGTCCCAAGAAACATAACCAAGTCCAAGTCCTCACTCGGGCTGGTATTCGTAACGAATTTCCTCACGTTAAAATGTATATAAAAAAATACTAAAATTTAATTTTCTTATTTTATAACATTCTCTCGATCCTGAGGTATTAAAGTCTATAACCATCACATCTCTCTGTAACTATAATCATCGTCTACACCGTTTTAACTGTTCTATGATAGCGTCAACGTATTCTTTATAGGTACCATTTTACTTCTATATTTTATTTGTTATAGAATAATCATATAAGCGCAATAAAACACGTATAAATAAAATGAAAACAGCTTGAACGAAAAGGTTTTGTTGCCTCATATAATCTTATATGACAACAAAAGGTAGACGTGGATGGAAATGTCATTTAGAAAATATCCGCATATTAAAAAGGTGAGAGCAAAATAAGCTTCCAATAACAATAAAAATAACAGTAGATAGTGTTTATTATAATAATTTCAAATCTACTTGTTAATGCGTTTACAATTTTTTTTTAATTTTTTTATATAATTATGAATGAATGGCTATGCAGCGTGCGGTTTACATTCCAAAAATTTATAGTTTGCTTTGCAGAGCAAGTCGGAATTTACAGCCACTTTTGCCAGTTGAGATTGGGTGCTTATGTATTCGTTATACCAATTCATTGCAAGATCTTCCCTCCATTTTATATTGAGAAGAGCAACATCGATTAAATTTAGTTCATGTTGATTTAAATGTGGAAAATCAATCTCTTTAGAAATGCCATTCCCCTTTATTGTAACGCTTAGTCCAAGGAATCTAAAATACGAGTACCTAGATTAATAAAATAAGGTTATTTTATTAATGTCATTGAATGTCAATGTCAAAAACATAGGAATAGGTATTCTTATAGCAATTAATACATCTATTGCAAAACAGCTTTTAATGCAATTTGGATGATTCAAAATTTATATAAATTAATAATTCTTATTTTAAATATTATATTAAGGCTCAATGCTTAACAATCAACGTTTATTATTTTACTAAAGCATATGATGTTGAAAGTATTATGCATCTTAAGCTATTAATAAAAATATGTTCGTTTTTATTGGTACATTTAAAAAATACGTACGAAATAAAACTAAAATATATATTATTATAAAATATATAATAATTTTATTATTAAATTACACAAAAATTTACAGCCACCATTTTATAGAGTATTCAATAAAAACACAATTTTTATTTTAAGAACACGAATCACTTTTTAAAACTCATATGTTTGAGTAGGCACAGTCATCAAACCGTTCATACGACCTAGGCCTGGCAAATTGTAGTTGATAAACATTTAGGTTGCCGGTGGAACTGAAAAACTTGGAGTACCAATCTTCTACCATCTTATGCTTACAGTACAGTTCGTTTACAGCACTATCTACTCTCTTCATTTCGATATCGGACATCTTGGGTAGGCCGAAACTCTTTACGATACCTGTACCAGTTATTTCCACCATATTCGCGATAAATCTGAAGAAAAATCCAAATTGCTCATTGAAAAGTTTTGCAATAAGTGACTTTTACATTTTCAAAAGTATAATAATATCAATTGAAGAAGTTGCCAATACTATATATATATATATATATATATATATATATATATATATATATATATACTCCTTTGACCCTAATGCAACCTAACCTTCATAAGTATCCAAGCTACTTTTTTTATTAAAAGAAACTTCTGAATATTAACCTGGAAGGTGAAATCACTTGGCCGGCGTCAGTTTCAACAAAACCCGTAACTCTTGGCACGTCTTTGCATAACAACGCCCAAGCTATTTTACTGACTAACCCAGTTAATGCATGTGCCTCACTCAGTTCAGCAGCTTTAGTACAACTACGGTCACATCTGCTCACTGCCTGTGAAGCGCTGCGGACCGCCTGCGTCATCATATCAGAGTTTTGCTGCAATACAAAATTGGATTTTGCGATTTTCAATATCTATATTAAAGTTCTATGAGGGATCGATTGCATTTGTATGGTGTTAGTTTATAACAGTGGACGAGACGTTTTATTAAATTATGAAAAAATGCCGATTTGGAGCAAGCATTTTTAAAAAAAAATGCATAAATAATTTGAATATGACAACTTGTTTTATAATATTATAAACTAGCTATGTACGCGACTTCGTCCACATGGAGTTCCAAAATAAAAGTACCCTAAGTTCTTCCTTATAACATCAGCTATCTGCCAGTGAAAATGCCTTCAAAATCAGTCTGGCCATTCTAGAGATTAGCTGGAACAAACTGACAAACAGACAGTCCGATAAAAATGGCAACAAATGTCCATACTACAATTTTTTTTTTAATATTTAAGACAGTACGTCTATATATATACATCAAATAAATAATACCTCGCTGAATTCAAAATAATCCAGAGCCCTCGAGAACAAAGGCACTAACGACGCTCCTTCAGTGCCACCAACACACGGCACGTGAACATAGCTGGGCTCTAGACAAAGAGCGCGGGCGGCTAGCGTACTTGCACGCATCTCAGACACCGCGAGGGAGCCTAACAGCTTCCTGGGATTGTACCATCCAGTCTCTTTTAGTGTCTACAATTGTAAGCGTTTTATTTCTGCTTAGATATTATATAGGTAAATAAAATATATTTAAATATATGAATATATTGAGAAATATTCTTGAAGTTTGAAACTAGTAGGACATGTATTTTACAAATTTTACAAATTACGAATTTAAATACAAAATGCGTTTTACAAGCTTTACTTTGTTAATCTTGCACGAAAATACTTAATTCCATGAAGTTGATTCGCTCCAATAAAAACAATCTCAAGCTGTTGAGTAACAAACGTTTATTCGGTGTCTAACCGGCAAAGAACTCACGGAGATTCAGATTACCCAAGTTTATTTTATTTTTTGGAAAGATACAATCACTTTGTAATCATTGTAGTTTCAATTAAAATTTGCTCACTTGCAACACTTGTAGTTTCAATTAAAATTTTGGAATATTGTGTAACATTTTTTATCTAATTATTATTAGTGTTCAAATACTGTTGATATTATTGATATGAAATTTTGTAATAACGTTATAGACTTCTCCAGTAGCAACGATATGGGTCATAATGTGTTGATATTCCGATAATGTATACGACGCAAGTTCATAAACTTTTAATATCCCATAATGCGAGTGTGTACGTAAATATGGGATTTTTTGTAATATGATGGCTGAAGGGGGCTAATGGATATAAAACTGTTGTAGTCGTTACGTTACGAAATGCTTTGCATTACATGAGGTAGGTACCTACAATTGCAAAAAAATCCAAAAGGCGTTCTGAAAAATCAGAACATATTGTTCCTGTAACAATATATTTTTACGATAGAAGATATGAATACTTTTTATATTATATTAAAAATCAACCAGTTAATGAATATGCCTACGCTAATTAATAAATACAAAATAAAAAAAACTGTACCATTAAGCTGGTTTTTAAATAAGCCTAGCAATCGACCTAATTTAGAGCTGAGTGCT
Source organism: Podotricha telesiphe (assembly GCA_038994665.1). NCBI lineage: Eukaryota > Metazoa > Arthropoda > Insecta > Lepidoptera > Nymphalidae > Podotricha > Podotricha telesiphe. The sequence goes on along the minus strand of JAOYRR010000293.1, from coordinate 819,747 downwards.
GATGTGAATTACTGTTTTATGTAGGCCATCTAATGTGCTTCGTAAAGGTCAGATGGCGAACTGATATATGAAAAAGCTAAGGTCACTACTATAAACTTATTATTGAATTATATACAATGAAATAGCTAACCTCGGCAATTAGAGGAACCATGCAATCGATTGGCGAAGTACACACTACGAGAAACGCGTTCGGACATTCTTTAGCGATAGCGTCCGCGTATTGCTTGATAATTGGTGCCTGATAACAAAATCTAGTTTCTAATGGCATATCCATGGTTACATCTCCACTTTCCAATATTACAACTATATCTGAATTCTGAAATGACAATTTCGTTGAAAAGAAATTAGAACAGAAAAATAAACAGAATTTGTCATTAGGTTGTTTTTATTAATTTGTCAATCTTACAAGAATACGTTAAATATGTACAGATAAAACAAATAAAGAGGCCATGATGGTGCAGTGTAGCGTGTGACTGTGATATGCGTTGGTGGTAGGTTCGATTCCCACTCGAAGAAATTAATATATATATCAATAATTTTTGTTTTCTCGCTCGATTTTGGTCGGAAAGTGGAGAACGGAGTGTTTTGCCACATGATTTTCTCTGACTCCTCTGCTATGCGTTTATGTACACCTTATGTAAAAGTGGCACCTTGTAAGGTCAATAACATTCAATCGTTCTCATGACCGAATGGTGGATGTCGCGTGATCAACCTAGACTCATTAGTATTTATATTAACAATGCTATTGAGATATTATTTCCATATTTTATACAACCAAAATAGCATCACTAAATAGTACCTGAAGTCCATATCATTATCTGCAATCTAAAAAGCCGTCCACTTAGTTGTTAACTTGATTATCTCAAAGGTATTCTTCGACAAGAGCGAAACGGCTATTATGAATGCGACAAGTGGCCATTCAATAATTAAGTTTTTCTTATTAATTACAAAGAACTCAATTTGTATTGCGACATCTTTTCAAATATAAACCGAAATTAAATGTAACGTCTATTAACAAATTTCGTAATTTTTTATTGCAATTGTAATAAATTTATTCGAATATTATTACATTAAACCTTCAAAAAAAGAAAGTAATCAAGGTATAAAACGTACAAGATTTAGCGGGTGGTCGTTTACTGTATTGATTGGCAAAAGACTGAGGTCGCCACCCTCACTTACTTGCAAATACCACGTCGAAATTGTATGACACCATTCTGTTCATCGATTGCCTTACTTTTTTTCTAATACTATGAAAAGGCGATCGACATATTTTTATTTGTACGAAGCTTTAAAAAAAAATTGGTTATAAAACTCGCTTGAATACTACCATAAGACTAAAACATAAAACGTTTCTGAACTGTACTTCAGGCCAGAAGTGATTATTATATTTAAACTGTTTTCATTTCTTTGCTCTGATTAGACCAAACGCGGCGCTGAGCTCCGCCACTCAATACGCAATGTCTCAAGGTTGGACGGAAAGTGGAGTACGGAGCGTGTGAGAGAACCTAGTGTTACTAGGTTCACACTGCAATGTGGGAAAAAGCGTGAGGATGCTTTTTGATTGCACCTTCAGAACTATCCATTAAAAATTAAAATTGCAACAAATTATATTAACATAATTGGAATAAAACGATTTAAGTTTGAATTCAAAACTTATGAGGACTGAGAAGTTGAGTGCGCTTCAAGATATGCAAATTTAAGTTCCATCAACAAGAAACACTCGATAGATACGAAGTAAGTTGAGAGAGCGAAAATAACCATTTCTAGATGCATAATATTTTTTAAGTAGATAAAGCTTTATATAAAGAAAGAAGCTTTCCCCGCATAGCGACTTAAGTGTCAGAATTTAAGACATTGCGAAACTCAACGCCGCGATTAGTTTTGTTAGACCGGGGCTGTGAAAAAGTAAAAACAAATCTGCAACTATCGCGTTTCCGGTCAGACTGTCCAACTGCACAACTTTTGCGTAAGCAACTTATAAAAAAGGACAAACCTGCAGACATTTTTCAAGCTCACAGCAAACACAACTAAAAGCTTCTACTATACAATTAGTGTCAATGTGTTGAATATCTTGAACTACGTTACACAGATCTCGATTACATTTCGAACATTGAGTATCTTTTGCTTCGTATAAACGTAATCTGAAAAAATCAATAACTATGAAAATTTATACAGCACTATAATTGTCCATTTACTTAACCAAAGTTATAAAGAAATGTTATTTAGAATAAATAACACTAGTTTATAATAGCTAAAAAAAATAATAAACTATCAATTGATAAGTTCTGACTTATCTCAATAAAATCTAAGCATTAATAAAAACATTTATTACTTTCTGCATATGATACGAGGTAACAGTATGTGTAAGGTTATTTATATATTAAAGTTTTATGTAGACCGTTCAAACGTCCCGGGGAGTTCAGCTACGCCGAGTGGGAATTTGTATGTGCGTGCTGGCGTCTTAAATGAAATAGTAGAACCTCAGTTCCCGTATCGTTACCACCAGTTAACAATATTTATAACGTGTAATGATTTATTAGCACCCTTTTATAAAGTGATTTATGTTTTTACCAACTATTTAGTGTATTTAATGTTTGACATTTATATTTAACTGCCATAATATTTTTCAATACCATTAGGTATTGAAAAATATTATGGCAGATAAATTGTGTAATTGTACAATGCTGTAATAGATATTTAAGTTGGTAACACTGTTACGTTAAAGGTTTCGCCCAAGTATGCTTTTAGACTAAAATGTCTAAAGAGTTTTAAGTAGTAAAAAGGCTATTTGTGGTTTTTGTTTGTTATGTTGTCAACAATGTTTTAAAAATAGAAGTAACAACGAGCGAAACAATGGGTTATGTAGGACAGCGTTCTTATTTTCTTTTTAAGAAGAACAAACATTCTAAAAGATGATATTTAAAAAACTTGGTGATAAAATATATCTTTTTTTCTATTGTATTTAAATATTAAACATATGTACAGTGTAGTTACTACGAAGTTTACGACAATGACCTCATTATTCAGACAATATCGCTACACTCATAATCCCATAGGGATTACTCAGGTATAACGGAATTATAGCCCATAAAATGTCATTACCGCCGTATCCTTTCCGTAGTGATTTATCGAAAATGTTTTTAGCACACCGTTGTTCTTAACAAAATTTTCAGACGTAATGTTTCTATTATGTAATGTAATAAAACGTGAGACATTATGCATAAAGCGGAATATTACATAATCTTCAGAATATAAAGAAATTTTCGACCCCTTTTTAGAACGACACACACGTTCCTAAGGCAACACATATTTTACGCGTTAACGGCTATAAAAAAAACATCAATACTATCCATGATCTACAATTGCATTAAAATATGGCATAACGCATCTCAAACGACTTATAATATATTTATATGTAAGAATTTGCATATGAATATAGATTGCGATGGCTCGATAATTCATTTTTCAGTTTCACTTTTATTTCATAGTGTCCAGACACTCCGTTCTCAGCTTTCCACCCGAAACAGAGACTTTGCGTGGCGCTTTGTCGTATCACCGGAATTTGTGAAAATTGAAATATAATAATTCCCTCCGTGTGGGAACCACAACCATTGCGTATACAGACGCTACCACACTGTGTCACGATGGCCACGATGAATGACCGATTCATAAAAATAATCAAGTAAAATTTATCAAACGTTAAATAAAATGATTTAAACGTAAAAACAAAATAACAAGCACATACTGTGATTTTTTATTATAAATAAAAAGTCTTAAGCGAAAATCACAGAGGTTCCATTCTTTTGCCGCAATTTTGATTTATGAGGAAAAACACTTTCAATAGTATACTCTTTAAAGGTATTTGTGGAGTAAAGTAACTTTAATATAATGGGCGAAATGCTATGAAGATTTCGAGATAAAACTTGTTCTATTATATAATAAAATATAGAAGTTTAACTGTCTTTGTATGAACGACACTGTATAAAAAAGTATTTGCAGTATAAAATTACAATATGTTACATTTGACCTATATTGTGGCGCAGAAACATATTGCGTAGGTATATGTCTATGAGCATATGAATGTATATATAATATTGACACTTTGTTATCGAATTTAATATGACATATGATGAAAATATGGTCGTTTTAAGTGAAAAAGTTTACGGAAAATGAGATAATATTCGAAGTAGAACGGTGAAAGAAAGTGTGGGTAATACCTCATAACAAATCTACATAATAAATAATACGTAAAGCATGAAACGTTGTACTCCTTTTTTCGAAAATCACGCGGATGGAGAAGTTTGAAGTTAATCACATCTAAATATTTTTTTAAAATAACGCATTGAGAATACATTAAATTAATAAAATCATTATGACACACATTCTGTTTGTTTGACACACACACACATTTATATACAACACGTTGCTATGGCAACGCGTTGATTACGTATCGACATGAAATCTAGTAATAATAAGTATTTAACTATTTATAACTTATTAAAATCTGCCTTCACCATATTCAATTACAGAACTTCGAACTTATTTGGCAAGGCGGTAACTAATTCCGTTTTCCCACTTTCGGTTAATTATTTATTTATTATATTTACACACAGCGCCCTACTTTCCCTTATTCTCCTTGTGGATATAAACCCACAACCATAGAGTACAATATAACTCTACAGACAACCACTGCGCTACAAAGTGTCTTGCTATACTACATAGAGCCTCATTTTCCTTGTTACCCCAATTTTCGACGCGCTCATGTAGATAAATATCATAAATTAAGTACATGTTGATTCCGGAAGATGAACGGCCCCAAAAGGATTGGCTAGTACGGGTCGTGTAAAACGATGCCTTGAATTTCTATTCCATTAGCTGAACTAAAAATATATATGAAATAATATTTATTTACAAATACGTGAGTAAATTTCCCGGAAGATTATTTTGGCTCCTATTTAATCATAGATATTTGTTGGTTTTCTCTTAATTAAATAACTTCAAATTAGTATTGTTACTTCCCTTTTTTCCAATACTTAGTAAGGGTATTGGGCGAATAGAAGAGAAGGTACTGGTATAATTTGTCGTTAGTTACATGCATGTAACGCAAGTTATATTTTTTTAAACTTTTTAAAGTGTTATTCGCACACTAAGAAAATTTAAAAAGACATATTTAGAAAACGTATAATAATTTGAACGCAGCGGAATTTGAACCCGCGCCTCTTGAAAACCGTTCAAGCTGGATGTAGAACGCATGGCTTAGCGGTCAGAGCGCTTGAACGGTTTTCAAGAGGCGCGGGTTCAAATCCCACTGCGTTAAAATTTTTATACGTTTTCTAAATATGTCTTTTTCAGCACAAGAAATTTTAATTTAATTATGAATGTTTTGTTACTATCTAACGAGCAAATACTTTTAAATACATTATTATCCGCTTACTTCTTTACACATGAACATTGTTTGAGTAGTAAAGCTATGTACTGTCCAACATTTGTGTCAGCGCCCAGGATCGAAATTTGAACGCCTGGTCGAGGTGGCGGTAATGAATGCTGTGTTTTTTTGTCGGGGTCTGGCAACGCCTTCGGTTCACGTACCGCTAGTTCTTTACATTCCTTTTCTTTGCATTGGAGACGGGTAAATGGAGCTATAAATTCAAGTGAAAATAAACTAAAACGCCTGCTCAACTAAACCTAAATGCTCAACTCTTAAAGTGAAAATTGAAAACTTTTGTAAACTTATATTAAAAGCGCACTGTTTGATAGCTAAAAATAAAACTTACTTCCGAAGTTTGATCCGCCTTCCATGATTTTTAACTTTATTCTATGCAAAATACCATTCTTTTTCTTTCCCCATCTGTTACAAGGCTCAGGGCATACTGGATTTGCATCTGGCGGTATATCCACACAGGCACGTCTACAACCGTCATCGCTGCCCCTCTTTTTAAATCCACGACATAAAGCTTTATTATTTGTAAGTACACTACAAGAACTCAAAGCTACATCATTCAAATAGTTTGCTCTCCTAAAAATTTTCGGGAGACTCATTGTTTTGTTGCAGATTTATAAATATAAGTAAATTAATATTTGGTCATAATTTCGTTATATTAAACTATTGTATTCGTTTTAAAGCCAAAAATTGTTGTAATCATTTTGAAAGTACCATTCATATTAAAAACCTTTCTATTATGTCATATGATAACCAAGAAGTATGTATAGAAATAATTAAAATCATAGTTCAAAATGTAACAATGGCTTCTAGTTGAATAGATTTTCTATTTTATTAGTTTACGATGAAAGCATGCATAGAGCGCAATAAATCAACCATTGATGAGTTCGCGTTGTTAATGAATGTAGGCTCGTTTCAATAGTTTCCGACATATTTATAGAGGTATAAAGCGAGTCGAGAGGGAAAGCGCCGAGGGCGGGCAACGCTCTGCCTTGGCACTGTCGTATTTATAGGATACTCTGAAGTCACGATTATTTCAGATTTAGACTTATTTGTAAATTTATTTTCATTAACAAGTTGCTAAAGTAATATGTTTTGATCGGTTGCTCAGTAATCTTTAAATTTAATATATATATAACTAAAACACAGTTAATTAATTATATAATATTTTTTGACTACAGCTCATCAGTTACAGCTGTAATGCTGTAAGTACCCGAAGTGAACTGAAGCCAGAAACGACATTACTGGAAAATATTTTTAACAGTTTATTCGTGAGTGTTATTCTCACACTTGGGATATGAAAATTTTAAAATACTAGAAGTTTCCAAGTTTTCTAAAGAAGAACTTCAAAAGTTTTCTATAAATGTTTATTTTTTAATATATTGAAATATCTCTTCTTACAGGTTAAAAACTTGAGAATTAGTATTTTGTGGGACCAACTAAGATATATATCTATACATATCATATTATTATATTAAAAAATCACAAAGGCTGGATGTAAGTTAAAAACTAAAGATGGTAAATATCTGTAACATTTGCCATTAACAGATTGATACTTTGCTAATTTTTACATATATATTTAATAATATTTTCCCAAATACTCATTTTCTTTACTTCTTAGTTCCATATATTGTTTCATATAATATATATAAAAATATTGTATATAAAATAAATTAACAATCTTTAATAGTTACATTTTACCTCACGGACTAGAAGTAATAAATAAGTGGGTATTAGCAGTCACACCAAATGCTTATTATAATCCTACATATTAAGATGCAACACGATTTTTTAAAAGTTAGATCGTTCAAAAAATATAAAGAAGACTATATTTCCTTTTTAATTTTTTTTTATTTATAAATAATATTAAAAGCTTTTAATCAATAAATAAAATTAAGACATTTTATCATATACCTACAATGTTGCAGAATGTATTTAAAAAAAAATGTCGACTTTGACTTCGAAGTTTTAACTGACCTCTCTGAAGCGGTGAAGCTTTTAGTGACGACGTCATAACAAGTAGACCAATTACAGCTGAGTGGCTCGACCTGCTCTGAGCTAAAAAATGTCATTTACATCAATCCCGTAGCAAAAAGTTCAAACTTTCCCTCTAGGGTTAAAAAGTAAAATTAAATTGGTTGAATATCAAGTTTGACCTTATTTAAATTATTAGTAAAATTGTTTTAATTATAATTCAATCAAATAGATTGCTGAACAATTTAAAGGAAATACTGACAGGTTGTTCGGAAAGTGATTTCGTTTATTTCTCTGAAAATGAAACACATTTTTTTAAGAATATAGAAACATTTTATGAAATTATATATATTCCGTTCACGTATTTTCGGAGCACGAATTTAAAATAGTCTATTTGGAGTCATCATTTTCATATTTGATAAGGACCCAACAACTATTGCAGATAATCAAACATATTTTCTAACAAACATTTACCTCAGCTCAGCTAACAAAATGTATAAAAAGTATGCAGTTTAAGTATATAGTTGACTGTGAAAATACATACAGGTTCTTTGTTGGGAAAAAAAGGGAATGACTTTCCAAACATCTAATATTATATACCACGATAAATACGCTTTCTGCTTAAACAAATAAAATTCACCTAATCTCAGTGCCAGAATTCATTAAAATCTATTTGTTTGTATATATTTGCATGTATAAAAATAATAAACCATAGATTAATAATCAATAATACAAACGAGGGTCGAGGTTTGAGTTTAAAGAGCTATACATTTTAAAATCAAGTTACTATAGCAAGTATATTTTCTAGTATAAGAATTACCTCCAGAGGCTGCTGTGGCGTAATAAGGCAGCGTATGACTGGATTTGGATTCAATCCTCACTCGTATTTAAATTAAGACCAACCACAGTGTTCAGTTACGCCAGTCGTCACGCCATATCTCGATTTCGGGCGAAAAATGGAGAACAGAGTGCCTTGACGCCAGGTTTTCTCTGACTTGGGTAGTCAGAGAAAACCTGGCGTCAAGGCTACTACTATTCGGGAACAGCTAAAGAAAAGAATAACTTAGAACGTAATATATTCGAAAACGAGCATTATGTTTTGTAGTCTCGCTGACATTCATCAAGCTGAACGTCAAATAAAGACCAACCGCAGTGTTCAGTTACGCCAGTCGTCACGCAATATCTCGATTTCGGGCGGAAAATAACGGAGTGCCTTGACACCAGGTTCTCTCTGACTACCCTATTATTCCCGTACAGCTAAAAAAAGAATAACCTAGAACGTAAAGTTTTCGAAAACGAGCATTATGTTTTGTAGTTTCGCTGACATTCATTAAGCCGTACGTCAAATGGGCGTAAATGTCAGCTCATGATCTCATATGACAATTGATTTCACAATCATATATGCGTTTACCTTTCGTCTGTTATGATTTCAGTTCAACGCAACCATCCTTAAATAACATGTACTGGGTAGTCATTAGACTGGTTATCAACGATGAGAAATAAATGTGTATAGCCTCGATCTTATGTAACATATAAAAAGCAATTTCCGTTCGATGATTCGTTTTGGTTGATTAAATGTTATTTTCTTCATCTTGTATTTTGTGTATACACTTATTTTAAGCAAATGTATCATATTAAATTCTATTATTTAAATAATATTGTTGTTTGTTATATTTGCTTTATTTTATATAAATACTAACTGTAACGTCTAATATATATTATTTGTTTAGCTTTAAGCTTTTTCCCGCATAGCAGGGTAGTCAGAGAGTCCGAAATAGAGACATTGCATATTGAGGCCGTGTCTTAGGCACTAGGATGAAGTTCAAAAGGAAACGGCGGTACGGGCGAGGGAAACCTACATATATTCATATTTAAACTATATCCTTGTGTAAGAACAAACGTAAATTAATAAATAAATAATAAATAAAGTAATAAATATTAGTCTTAATAAAGTTTTGTCAATAGAATCGTTATTAATTATGTTGCTAAAAGCTTATGATTAGTTTACCTACTGTATTCGTATATAATTTATTTATTAGTAGAGTACGAGGTATAACCTATAAAGAGCTCTACAACCTCGATTAAGCATTGTTGCTTTCCACATTAATTTGAAAAAACTCCTGCTTTATCCTCGTCATCCACATACTGCCCTAATTCGGCCAGAGGGTGGTCAGCTTGAGGAAGCTGATCGCCTAGTCACCCGCCCCCGAGGTTCACGGAAAATTAGGGTTCCCGAGGAATCGGCTAGTGGCGGTAGAGGAGGAGCACCGTCAGGTTTTAGTGAGTATACCGGACGGCCTATATCTTCCAGTACGAAGTCCCACATAGCCACGTCAGAGTCACTAATCGAGCTGGTACCCATACCATCCGGTATATCACGTTAAAAAAAAGAATATACGTTTCAAATAATATAAGTTTTTTTTTTTATATAATGAAAGATTACACACCATATTGCGTGTCGAGCTCGTCTATTTGTGTCTATCCAAAAATGGCCCTTATTTTGCTGATTCGCTGAAGAGGTTATACGTATTTTTCAAGGTAAAAGTATAACACAAATTAATTCAGTAAACGAAATTAAAATTTTAGTGTTTTTCACTGAATCGTTTCTCTAAAAAAATATAAAATTTCCTACCAGCGGTTCATAGTACATTTTATATAATCTTAATCTAATTTGAAATATAAGTATATATTTAAAGGTCATTCAGATATGGTTCAAAGTGAAACTTTTTAACTGAAAATCTAGGTCGCCTAGGTACGTGATGTTATCTCAAAAGCAGAAAATAATAAATATAAACCATGATTTGTAAATAAAGCTTACAGGGTAGTTAGCATTTATAGCAATATATTAATATATTCTATGAAATATTATATAATTGTCTTGTAAATCTAGATATTTGTATGGACAGTTATAAACAATGAGATCACATGTGGTCTTGGATTAGTCAAAAATACCCATAGACAAATTTATTTATGAAAAATTACTTAAGTCTTTTCTTGACAATGTTACATAATGGGCTTAATATTATCTTTGTTGTCCTCTATACGACTATAGTGTCAACAGCTACGATGAACGAAACTATATTTATTTTTAATTTCTTCTTCTCCTTACTTAGGCTTGTACTCGTAAAAAGGTTTGTGAAAATTTTCGAATTCTCTATTACGGTCTAATCTAATTATATTTTATATTTATATACAATTTAATCATAGATATTTATAACAATCTACTTGAAATTTAATACCTCAATTTTTTCATAGTCATATAAGGATATAAGGAACGAAACATTTTATTCAATTGAATAATGGTAAACACAAAGAATTTTATTACAAATCGTTAAGCAAGTAAGTGGATTGGCAGATATGAATAAAAAATATTCCATATACCTATATATACTTTGTATCATAAAACTCTCATTGTTTTAAGAAAAATGTACAAAATAAATCTATGTCATCAAATTAGGCCATTGTTGAGCAGTGGAACAGCGCCTGGTTTTAACCGTTATAGTTATGGGTTCTCGGTAAAAAGATTATATTTAAATTGTCTTCATTTCGCAGCTCTAATCAGACAAAGTGCGGCGTTGAGTTGCGTCAATCAAAACGTCTCGTCGTATCGTGGCGGGAAATGAAGCCAATTTTTATAATGAACTTAATTCGCTTATGAAATATATCATAAAAGTTTCTCATCTTCATATAAGAAAATTAAAATCGTTGCTATTAATTACATAAGTACTTACACTAAAATTTAGTTTTTTCTACGTCGCGGTTGGTATATTTGCATAAAATTAACGTAATCTAGTGTATTATACAGTACAGATCATTCTAAATTTAATCAAACAGTATTTATTTGAATATTACATATTTGTATTCAATCTATTACTTGAAGAAAAAAATCATAAGTAAAAAAACTACTTACGATTTTAGTATTGAGGTGCATAAGCTCGCGCTCGGTGACGCGGCGCCGCGCGGTCTCCATTTGCTGCTGTCTGTATTGGTTGTACTTGTACAGCAAGTACATTCCGGGCAACGCTAGCACCACGAAGGGGCGCATCAAGCTGGACGATGACGAAGCACGTTGCGGCATTTTATAAACATTTCTTCCATTTAAATAACAACACTTTTCTCCGCGACAGTACTCGAAACCAATTTAGTTAATTGAATATTCTCCAAGCACACTTTTGAGATCATTTTGCAGTTGCAAACGCTACTTTAATGGAAGATACTGTATTTAACCTATATTAGCACTTTATATAATGTCAATATTTATGGGGTTTCTAAATATTATTATTGCTTTATATAATAGACCTCATTTACAGGACGCTTCACGCTACCACGCTATGACTTCCTGAAACAAAGGAAACAAATGTTATTGTTTTTATTAATTATGTTTATCCATACTTATATTATAAATGAGAAAGTAATTCTGTCTGTCTGAACCGTTTGCGTATATATATGTTATACTTGATAGATACACTATATAGACAGGACCTTGGGGTGAAAATATGCTACTTTAATTTCCCATTTCTTGTCAGTGTACCAGGAATTTTATTATTTTACGAAAAGGTCACCGAAAATACGAAACAGCTATAGTGGACGCGGGTGAAGCCGAGAGCGGGTCGCTAGTTATTAAATAAACTGTAACCGCCTTGCCTATTATAAGTTGGTATCATTCCTTATTGTTCTAAACAATCTTATTAATATCAAAAAAATTCAAAGCATTAATATGAATGTAGAAAGTGCACTGAAGTACTTTATATTTTCCATGTAAAATTTTATGATACTCTAATTAAAAAAAACAATCATCTCTATAACTAATGCTACATGCTAATTTGTAATATACAAAATATCTTATCCGAAGTTTGATGCAGTTTACGACAGCGGCGTAGAAATCGATTTAGACGGCAAATTAGATTTTAACAAAGTTGCCGTCCAAGGGTAATTGGTGAAACCTAAAATAGAGGTAATGAGACGGGAATAGGCTGATTGATCGCTTCCTTTGGGGAACTACGATGACAGACTGATAATAGCATTGCGGCTATTATTATGTGATATAAGAGATTATATATATAATGGTTTTTTTTCGAGAAAGGGTAGGTAGAGAAACAAGCCTAGTATTGGGGCATTCATTTATAACAGTTTAGTACTAATAACAAAAAATATAGCAAAAAATATTGTATTTATATTTTTTCTGGTTTATACTATATATATATATATTCCGCATTATAAGCTGTGATGAGCTGTTTAATATATATATATCCTATAAGCTTACATAGGTGCCACTAGCCTCATTAAGTGTAATTTGTTTAAGATTTTGTCAATACTTATTGTGTGCACTGTACTGTACTATTTGTACATTAACGTATATATATATATATCTAAATTGAATAAAATATTCAATAAAAAAAAAACAAATATACACTTATAGACAACGTTTCGATAATTATCGTATATTCGTAGTTTTTGCAAGACGTGGCGTGCTTACCGAATGTTGTAGAATCAAATTCCACAAGGTGAATTCTCTTTTGGACGTCTTAGTTTTACTATTATTGGAATCCCTGCTGTTATGTTCTGTTTATTTTTTCAAACATTATGGACGTTGCGAAGGAAATACAATTATTACAACACATTTGTCAATTGTCATTACTGGTCTAAAATCTACATCATTAATAAGATATTTGGATTTCGCGAATTTCAATCTATGATCTCCATTATTTTATTGTGTTTCCCTTGTCAAAATCAAAACACGGCTTTGTTACCTCTCATTCAATGTAAATGTTTGTTAATAAAAATAAAGAAATAGGCTGAAAGTTAAAAACTTAATCATATATTAATATGTACTTTATGTATATTCCAAAAACTGTTTACTTACATGCCCATTTGAAAGAGGAACATCAATATTTCTTTTACTACTAAAATTTATGTCTTTAAAGAGACACTAACTAAATACGTTTGCAGCAGCAGCAAAATGCTCATCTAAAATAGCCAAATTCAATTGACCTTTCTTGAAAAGAGAAAACACTTAAAGGGTCCGACTTGTATAACCCCGTGCCAGTACACCAGCTAACATATTGATGTAATACCGATCGGCTGAGTCACGAATCACGACAGTCTAGCTTTGATACCTCTGGGTATGTTGTATAATTATTCGTACATTTGTACGTACAAATTTCGGCCATTATAGTACAGTATGTACAGGTGGTATTAGAATGCACGCCGATGGTTTGAGTTCAAATTTCATTAGATGAAATGCTCAACTTTCATTAAGAGGGAGCAATGAAATCCTGGTCTTGTTATATCACTGGTTCTCGCCCTTCAACACGCTACGTCTCTAAGTGAATGGAAAATGGGAAACCATTGATATCTCACTAGATCCTCTCTGTCTCCAGAAATATTGCAGTTGTATTGTGTGTAAAGAGCATAATAAGTATCTACTCCATTATTGGGCATAGAATTAATTTAAATTGCTATGTTATTTGATATTACTAGTAAACGAGTTTAAGGTGATAAGTTTATATCTCAAGTTCACGGCATGCTGTAGCTCTAGTGGGTCAGGATTTAAATAAAAGAAAAACTTTCTGTTTGCATTGTACAATGTGTATTGACGTTATTGCAATATTCGATAACTTTTATCCTTGCAATATTTTTTGTTAGTTTGTCATTTAATTTATAGTTGTCACTGTATATTGCAAATTCCTCGGCGACGCAGTGGGACTGTAAACTTGACGGTATCGGGCTATTTAAATTACTTTCATTTATCCGCTCCGGTAAGTCTAATCGTATCGTTGATCTCCGCCACTTTATACGCAACGTTTCGTCTCGGGCGGAAATCGTATTATTACATAATCTTAAAAAGAAAATTAAGTAGTACGAGTTTCTATTTATATTAACAAAATCAATAATAAAAAAATATTGCAAAACCTACTGTGCTTGGGAAATGGATGGGCACCTTAATCGAATGAATACCAAAATCTGATCGTCATGATACTGATGAATGGAAGTTTATACGTGAATAGACACGAGTGTAAATATATTTCCCTTTCCGAAATTTAGCGATATCCCTAAAATGTATATATTTTTAACATTTTTTAAAGTATTATTCCCACACTAAGGAAATTGAAAAAGACATTTAGTAAATGTAATAAAAAAAATTGTTTTCCCCCGCTGCGTTCAAATTTTTATACATTTTCTAAATATGTCTTTTTTAATACCCCTCAAAAAATTGTAATCATTGGTGCAGCTACATTTTTACTTAGGTCTTTACGTTGGTCTTGTCAAACCATTAGTACACGCCTTTTGATTTTAATTTGTACTAAAAAAATATACTGTAAAATGTTAAAATATGCATATTATTATAAATTTATAGCAAACTCAGATATAACATTTTTTTTTCAGTTACTTCAGCTTTATTTCAAGGAATCTTCCTTTTCTTCAAACTTATTATTTGTTTAAACTGTATCTAATTATCCAATGTATAAACTTAATATAGTCTTGGTATTATATATCCCTAAAGATTTAAAGCGTAATATAATTAAGTTTAGGATAGAAAGGTTTCTCAAGACGATGCAATCATTTACACCCGATTGCTTCATCGGGCACAGACTTAATTTTGCCGACACCATCAAAATATTATTAGATTAATACATTTTGTCAATGTAACTATGATCAAGCAAGCTTTTCATTTTCAAGCAAGTAGCGTTTATAATAGGTACTGAAAATACAATTTTTTTTTCATCTGCACGTTTTATCATGCATAGCAGGGTTGGCAAAAATAACCTAGAGTCATGACACTAGGTTCACCGCTTTCCACCCGTATTTTAGACTTGGGGTGTTGAAATGTAACCATTCCCTCGAGTTGGGAATGAACCCACAACCATCGCCTCGCATCTCCATCATCTCAACCATCATATCGCGTCCCAACGTGCCGCAGCGGGCCGTTTGAAATATTCAAGAAATGAATTATTAAAACTTAGTCATTTATTGTAAGTGCAAAAGCATATCCACGATAATATATAGGACGTTGTAGGAATAATATCTAAGGTATGTAAATTGTGATTTAGTAAGTAGGTCTGCAGGTAAGTTTACAGGTTATTGACATGCAACTTGGCACTCACTCATTATTGATTTGTTTACTATTCCGGCAATTTGAAAAGAAATGATGTCGAGTTTACACTAATAAAACAATGTTTTAAATATTCAAAAGGATTACCGTTAGAAGCGCTTACTGTGATTAAACTTGGTATTAACTAATCCATTAATGTAATATGCCGTTTTTGCTCGTTTCCATAATCAATCTTTTCTTAGTACTCTTGTACACTTCCTATGGAACCTTAATGCAAAATATAGCTTTCCATATCTAGAAGATTCTGTGCATTGTCTGTTAGTCCCTTATTAAGTAACGAAATAATTTTGTAAAATATTTATATACTTATAATTAACACTGAAAACAAACATTATATGCCTCAAGTTTCAGAAAGATCTCTTTCATGTACTTAAACCAAATAAAAGAATATAAATCAAAGTGAAAAAACTGTATAAAGCTAATATAAAGCTTTTGAACATGAAATTTCCTTATAAGTGTAAAAATCTTTTTCATGTGAATATGCTGCAAATTATTTGAAGCTTGTTTCAGTAACGAGTCTATTGTTCAGTCAATTGAACATCCATTGCCACATTTTTATTCAAATTGACAATATCAACTTTTATATGTCTATCTATTAAACATTGATGGAAAATATTGCAACGCCATTTTGACCAGCGTCTCGCCGTTCGATTAGCTTCAAAATTTGCACGAGTCCAGATCCGGTGATAACAGGTACACTATTTTGTTAGCATGAACTTGATATCTTCGTAAGGATAACGACGATGACAAGAAAATGTTAAAAACCGTAATATTTCATTGTTAAAAAATCATATTTATTTAAAATTTTACTTGTAAGAGATTTTTTCCAGATTAATATTTTGGAAAGTTTGATACACTATATCGGGGTTATATCGCTTCGTCCGCCCTCATATAATATCTCCGCTTGACTCTCATATGACACTTATATTTTGTAACAAAATGTATACATATAATAAAACAATAACTAATCACTGTCTGTACTTGGAAGATACATGAAAAATAATATTCTTGGGGAAATTTATCAATATAATAGAACCATAAACAATGATCTTTAATTTTATTTTCAGTTTGTATGTGCGTTTGTGCACGCTAATCTCCGAAACGGCTTAACCGATTTTAATGCAGCTTTTTATTATTGTATATTGGTAAGCTTTCCTTAACATTTAGTGTTTATTTCATTTTAATTGTTAATAAGTTACAACCATTTAATTTATAAATTTAAGCAAAGTTTGTGATGTAAATGAGACCGCGGGAGGGGCGGAAAAACTAAATAGTTTGGTCGTGTAGTTTACACAATCGAAGCCGGTAGCGTGTTGTTAATATAAAAATATATATTAGAAATACTTTTCATCAACACACGTAGCATGAAATAAGAATTTATTTTTCAAATTAAATTAAAAAATGCCTGTCCTGGAAAACTATGCATTTTGACCAATCTATCTATCCACAGATACTATAATAAAAGAGTAGAAAAGTTATACCTATAAATTGAATAATTTAAGAGAAAATTATTTAGAGCGATGAAAAAACAGTATTAGAAAAAAATTGTAGCATTTTAACGATTTGTAGTTACTACTATTTTAGTAGTTGTATAACTTTTAAATCTAAGCTCTAAGGATTTAGAGCATAATTGGTTTCAAATAGTGGAACACCTAATGTAAACCATAATAGACCAGCTAAACTATAAGAACGAAGGCAAAAACAAAAACGAAACAAAAAACAAACAAAAGTTGTTCAGCGTATTATGCTTTTTTGTAGACATATAAAAATTAAAGATTCGGAAAAACTTATGCGGAACCGTAATAGTGTAGCTACGCTATGAAAAAAAAATCCCTTTAACAAGACCTATCCAACGTGATAGACATTTTCCATTGTCCTCCAGAACAATTGAAGATCTTGAAAATTTGATGAGGAACCATGAGCCCAGCTACAGTATAAGAAATAAGTATTATAGGCGGTTCTATTATTTACGTTTTTTTCTTTCCGGTAAGACAAAACATTGCGTTGGTTTCCGGCATCCAATACGCAATGACACTTCAAAGAAGTTATTAATATATATTTTGTTAATATTTTTTAAAGTGTTATTCCCACACTTAGGAAATTGAAAAAGACATATTTAGAAAACGTATAAAAATTCCGCTGCGTTCCCGCTGCGTTCAAATTTTTATACGTTTTCTAAATATGTCTTTTTTAGTTATTAATATTATACTTTTGGGTTCAAGTTATATGTGTAAGTGATTTATGCATGTAGTATATCATAAAGTCCACGTAAACAGAGTTGCGGGCATCAACTAGTAATAAATAACTAGCATATTTATGAGAGGGTCTTCGTACTAATATTTTTCCACTATTTTCACCATTCGTGTCTGAATCTATCGGGACTTATATTATTGTGGCCTATGGTTATAAAACACGTCATATGATGTTTATATAATCGACAATACACCTTTTTTATACGATTTTTTTTTGTATGTTGATATATATTTATGCATTGCTTTAATTTCTATTATATCTATGTGCATGTAGACCTTCTAGAACACAGTGTCAATAAAACTGGAACACGGTTACGTGAAAAGCATGAGGGTGTATCGGATATAGTATGTGAAAGGGTTAATTGCAGTGCTAGCGTGAAGTATTGTTCAGATTCGCAAATTAGACTGAAAGAACCTAGTCACTAGACAACTATTAATCTTTATAAAAAAATCATATCTATGTTTCAAAATGCAAATTTCATATTAAACTAAAATTTATTATTATCTTGGACTTACCATGCTTCTAAGCAATACACTGTTATAAAACATAACATAAAAGATTCATCTTGGCCATGCATAATGCGAGAAAAAATAAAAATGGCTAACAATGAAATGTGGAACAAAGAGAATGAAATCAAATAGCAAAACAATTCTAACTCCAGCAGCGCACCTTGAGTTCATAATTTTCCGCACGAGCGTGCTGTAGGGAACGAATAGGAAACAGTTCATTTTACTTGAAGACTAACAGTGGAGTTGTGTCTTCGCATATTTCTATTATTCATTTTTCACGGTAACTCAACGCTATTGCTTTTAAGATGAATTTGCTGTTCACAATTAAATGAACATTTGTTTTAATTGAAAATAAAATTGCGTCATATTTAGAAAACGTATAATTTTTTTTTAACGCAGCGTGATTAAAACCCGCGCCTCCCGTTTTCTAAATATGTCTTTTTCTATTTCCATAGTGTGCGAATAACACTTTAAAAAATGTAAAAAAAATATCAGAATTGCGTTTTGACACAATAAAATGTAAAGTAAAATAAACAAAGGCTGTTTTAAGAAATGTTTATGTGAAATTGTCGAAATGTATTTACTTTAATATTTGTACTGAATAACATCTTCCGTATGAATAGACTAAGTGCAGTGTTAGACAGTATTACCCAAGATGCATTATGCATTTTTGAGCAAAATGTACTAGGGGAGTGACGTCATACTAGCCAGAACTGCGTGAAGTTGGAGAGTAACTGAATAACAATATGAACACGCAATGTGTAATACAATGTGTTATGTGTAATTTATTTAATTAGTTATTCAAAACACATATACTGTGCATGCTAAGTATTTTTTGAAACCTAATAACACAGCTAATTAAAATGAATAGCTAGAGTATGATACAAGCAAACGACCTTGGCAAAAGTTTATAAAATAAATGCGCCGTAAATATATATTATGGAACATACATACATATTGTATTTCTATTCATCACGTACTACCAACACACATGCAATATAATCGCAAACTGTGAGCTTTTTCTATTAGTGGGCAATATTATGTTAAATTCTGGAAATATGGTACACATGGAAATGTGTAATATATGTTTTTTAATACATTTACAGATCTATGTTTCTATATTTAAAAGTATATACACTACCTCAATTAAACAATGATCTTAATTCAAATATTTCAATTATTTCTAAGTCTAGTTTAGTATTCTTAAATAGTATTAAAAATATACTATTTGCCTATTTGACAAAAGTATGCGACTTGCCATGTTAAAAATCCAGCATTCTTTACAGTTCACATAAAAACCTCATGCGGCACGTCAGTGTCTTTCTCAAAATGGAACAAAAGGCCGTGCGACAATGAGAATGATTGAAACCGCCCAGAGACGAGCCGCATAAAGGCTAAATAATGTAAACATGACATATTGCGGGCTTTCCGCTGAACTTAAACGAAAAAAGCTATAGAAACAATTTATGCAGCCTTCATAGAACTTGTTAAACATCTGTGGATCATCTTCAAGCTTTTTAATAATAAACAGTTTATTCTTATCTTAGTAGGTCATACTTAAGAATTATGTACGTATCTCTAATATATATTTTTTTCTAACAGAAGCTAAAAATTAAAAAATAATGGGTGTTGAAATTTTTAAATCGTCCCACGATGACTGGTGACTATTCGAGAATGAATTTTTGAATATCATTCTGCAGGTAGGCTTTATTGTAGATAAAGGCTTTATTGTAACTTTTTAATTGTATATATGGCCATCATAAATAAGTGTTAGGAGTTGTACTTATAACACAAGGGAAAAGGGTCAGCCAACCAGAACAGTGACAATATACTTTTGTTGTCCAATCCTTAAACCTCCTAACCGAAAAGCAAAGTGTTGTAACAGAGCTATAAAATTATTATTTGAACTTTAAGCTTTACAATTATGAAACTAACACACCAGACATCTCTCCAAATACATTTCAAGATTTTATTTATTAACTTTTTTCATAAATTATTGTCTTAAGTTAAGCTATATAGATATTATATGCATCAAATTTGAATTAATAGGCTTTGTTAAGTAGGCGGATGGTAACCTTAAATACGGATACATCATTAAATATTACAGAGGCGATAAAAGCTTTCTGCTATTATTTTTGATTTATTATTAGGGATTTGGACACCTAATATGTGTTGTATTTCTTGTTAAAATAGGATGAAAGCTAAACAAGAGAAAATGTCCTTTGAAATTCCTAAGCTGTGGCACAAACTTTCTAACTATGTTGATTGTTGTTATTGTTGCAATGTATTTGGGTACTCGAAGAAGAATCAGAATAAAATATCCCAATGTGCATTTGAGATCACGACCTACCCCCACGAAGAAAACCCAAGTACCAAGTGCACCATCCACTTCCTTGTCTTTTATTTCTGACTGAAATAATCTTCTCTAGCGTGGAACTCTTTCTTTGCAGTAATTAAGGACTTTCTGGGCAATAAAAAGTTAGATGACCATCAACTTATAGTAACTGACTTGCTTCAGCCGTACCAACTAAGCTTTTAAAATTAATTTGAACCGGAAATTTCCTTTTCTTTATTTTCATCTTGGTGCATTGAGCGATGAAAAAGGACAGACATTATGATGGCTTGTTTTTGGTGGTTCCTTAAGAAGGAGGATCAACGTCATATAAACGTCAAAGAAAAGTCGTTAATGAAAATATTTCGTACTTTTTACACGAACATCTAGATATATTCCAATTAATCAAGACATATTCCAATAACCTTCAGTTTCTTGTTCTATAATGTATATATAATCTATAGCAAGTAAAACTTTTATGGTCGTATTAAAAAAAATTAAGTCTGTTCCCTTGTTTAATTTAAGAGTAATTATATGCTATGCTTTAATCACTTATTTCGTCGGAACACAAAACATATCCTGAGATAAATCTCAAAGTAAATCTGTAGATAGTATTGTTCCCGTTTTAGTAGCGTGCCTTAGATACATATAAAGTAATTGAAGCCGACCTCGACATGAACATTACCCATTTAAAATTCCCATTTTTCTGGAATAAGTTAGATTTAGCTAAACATTTTAGTAGTAATATTATTACGACACTAAATAACTTATTTAGTTATTTAGTGTCATGGCGCCAGATAAATTATATACTTATCTATATTAGTTGTTACAAGTGAACTTTCCATCACGGTTATATATCTAAATTTCTTCTACTGTTTGTACATAAAACCGTTTTTTGGTCACAATTTTATTTTTAGTCTGCTCACGCTTTTGCCCGCAGAGCAGGGTAGTCAGAGAGAAGCTAGTGTCAAGACATTCCGATCTTCACTTTCCACCCGAAATCGAGGCAATGTGTGTTGAGTGGCGGAACTTAGCGTCTTAGGTACCAGAGCGGGAAAATGGGTATGGAACCCACAACCAATCGCGTTTACAGTCAGTCGCTGCGTCACAATGGACGTATTAGTTTAAATTATTTTGATTTCTCCGCTCTGGTAAAACAATGCGCGGCTTTGAGTTCCGCAACTCAACATCTCGAATTTGACGGACACTAGGTCTCCTTTGCTATGCGAGCAAACGTGTGAAACTGAACAAACAGTTATTAGTAAACAAAAGATATTGAATGCTCAACAGATCTCAAGATAAACTGTTATTGTACAAACTTTTGTGTAGAAGTCAGCCGGACATTGCGGTGACGTCATAGCCGCATCCGGGCACACCGCAACGCGGCAAATAGCCACTCCATTACTAGCTGTCCATTATAAGGTAACATATTTTTATGTAATACGCCTATGAGTATGCACAATTTTTAATTTCTACTATACGTCAATTACGCAGTAATAAAAATTGCATTTTGGTTTATAACTGTTTATTGTCGAGAAATATAGGATACGGTAAGTAGGTCTATATCTTAGTTTTTTACTGAAATACATTTTGACATTTTAATTCAAACAAAAATCTGATAAGAAGTCAAAAATACTAAACAGTTTTAGTTAGTTAAGTAAAATTCTTTAATAAACCAATTAATTAGATACATTATGGTTTATTTACACAAAATAGTACAGTTAATGTTATTGCATCAGAAAGTCATTAGGTCAAAAGTTACCCCGAGTTTTAACTTGACCCTATTTGAAATGCGTCATCACGTACCATCGTTCATAAATTCAAGATCGCTGGTTGACACGGCAGTCCGGGCCGTATTTTGTATAAAACAAAAATGGAACAAACCTCTCGAAATTATATATTATTTTGATATATATAAAAAAATACTGTATTTATTATGTAACTAATGTTAAACGCTTACAGAACGACAAAGTTAGATGACGTTCTCAGGCTGAGCGGAGTGAAGCTCGTTGCTTGTCAACTCAATCAAACTTCAAACGATGTCTCCTCTTAGACTATTAGAGTTCCGGACAAAAAGTTGGTATGCTTATAGAGATTGGTCTAAATTGTATAGATACATTTTAATAAGTTGCCTGATAGGCGTGATCAAGTCCGAGTAAAATATAGGACCAAACGGTAAAAAATATTTAAAATAAAAATTGCCTATGCAATTATCTATTTAAATTAAAATATTTTACTAGCTTGAAGCAGGCGAAAAGCATGGAATAGTAGGCAACTAATGGAATAATTAATTACTAATACAAACTGACTCAAAGAGTTTTAATTAATGTACCATTATTAGTATATATATACACTCAAAGTACTCCAGGACCTAATAGGACCAGCGCAAACATTTTAATCACTATATATAAAGCTATAGAAAACGCTATTGAAACTGTAATAATATATGTCTTTATTATTTTGTTTCATACGTAGTCTGTCTCACGTTAAAACCATCAACGGCTTGTTAGTTTCGACGTATCGTCTTTTTCTCGGTTCATGATCGTAACCAGCAGTTCAATTGGGGAGAGAAGTGAACAAAGATGACTTATAACTGTCTCAGTCTATAAGACTAAGCGCATTTCGATTGTTTTTTCCTATTGGCTATTATTGAATATTTCTCAAATTAATCGACCGTTAATTTAAGTAGAATTTTGATATTAAATATTTTTAATTTTTAAATACTCTGACTGAAATTTATTAATTTATTTTCAAATAACTGTACTTATATGTTGCTGTCAAACTTTCATGACAAAACACTGCGTCGCTCAACTTTATTCGCTTGCGCGATCCCAGTCATATAGAATTAATATTAATGTTAAAATTTGAATATAATAAATATATATTACTTTCGTGGTATTATTACCTATTATGACACGAGTAGGACACAAAAGTTTTTATATATGAAGGCAAAAAAAAAACCAAATAGAGCATATCCACAAAACGTTACCTAACGATACATTTTTACATTTATTGATGGATGAAAAGATTTTTTGTGTTACTTCGTTTTTTATTTGAAGTGTACAGATATCGTTACTCAAGAAATAAAGAGAATATAATATATTGTGTTCTTATCTACTTTTTCGGACTGCGTCTGACTCTAAACGCGATGGTAGCAGGTTTGATTCCCACTCGTGAGAAATATTACATTTAAATTATTTTAGTTTCTTTTCTCTGGTAAGGGAAATCACTTCCGCCACTCAACACACAATGTCTCTAATCCAGTCGGAAAATGAAGCTCGGAGTGTCATGACACTAGGTTCTTTCTGACTACCTTTCTATGTAGAATATGATGCGTGAAACTCAGAATATTTAAGTTATTCAAACACGCACGTGTGAAGCTTGTGTAATCGCATGCTGCGGTGTGGTGGTCAGTATACATTCATTTATTACCGAATTTCTCGTTTTAATTTAGGTATAATTAAAATTAAATTTCTCCATAAAAATACCAACTAAGCTGTATATATGGGCTATTGAATGTTTCACCTAATTTAAATATGATTTATATTTATTTGTAGTCAAATTTTACATTGCCACCTATTTATACAGAGATGATTATATTGTAGAGAGATGTTAGTTAAAATTTAAAATAGTATTCACATTGTTTAACAAATGTCAGTCAAGAGAATAATGTATGCACATTATTCATATGTTTTAGTCATATTATCATATACTTTTCAGCATATTTTGGGCTCTTGTTTATTTTATTTTCATAATTATCAAATAATGCTAATACATAAAGAATAACTTCAATCGATCGCTTTTTTCGAAGAGTATATATGTGAACGGTGATGTATGAAGTTTGGTTATGCTTAAAGAATGGAAAAACGGCGAAGAAAGAAAATATTTTTCACATTTTTTTAAAGTGTTTCTAGAACACTTAGGAAATTGAAAAAGACATATTATGAAAACGTATAAAAATTTTAACGCAGCGGGATTTGAACCCGCGCCTCTTGAACGGTTTTCAAGAGTAGTGGTGTATATTATATCTTTACAAGCGCATAGCATAATATTATGTATATATATATAAATGCAAATAATTCCGGGACTGCAATTTCACTAACAGTAGGGGCACTATGTCACGTGCCTAATAAAATATTAAGACCTTACCTCTTTCTGAGTTTGTATGTTTGAGGCAGTTAAGGCCCGAAAATACCGCACCGATTTCAAAAATTCTTTCACTGTTAAAAAGCTACGTTATCCCTGATTGCTATAGGCATATATTTGTTTTGAAATAATTCGTTTTCAGCCAGATAAATTAACACTTTATATAAGTGTAATCCGGGAAAGAAACACTACTGAAAATGTTTTTGTTCGTTTCGCTGGCTCCACTGTTGGTTGTACATACATTTAAGAACAATTTATGGGGATGTAAAAAAAAAATAACTGGAACATTAATAAATAATTTTTAAAATATTTGTCCGTCTATTTGTTGGGCGTTAAATTTCGGTATTCAAATTCACAACGTCACAAATTCGGTCGGAAACAGAAAAAGGTGTTGCGTTTTAGAGAAAAAAAGTAAAAAAAAAATGAGTTTGAGGACTTATTATAATTTTTGGAACATAAGCTACTTTTTTCTTCCATTTTTTTAGTATTTCCAGGAATTTCATTGTTTTATGAAAATGCCGCCGAAAATACGAAACAGCTATGTATGAAATTTGGCACAGTTATTGTTTTTATAGAGAAAGAGCGCAGAATGCTAATATTTCTTTGAAATATAGATTATATCAGAAAAATACAATTAATAAAATAAGTGTAACACACACTACTATGTGCTAGACATATAGATTATATAAAGTGACAAACACGTTGCTAAGGCAACGCGTTGTTTACGCGTCAATAAGACATCTAGTTTTATTAATTATATACGCAAAGCACATTATGTGTATATTTGAATTACATACTAGTAATAAAAAGCCTATTAATGTATTAAGTGTTTATAAAATCTTCTTAAATTTCAATACACAGCAGTAAGTACTAGCTATACAAGAGTAGTTACCGCAAATTGTTATTTTGTATATTGTTTTTACAATTTTACGAGTGTTTATTGATGTCGTTAAAGATTAAGTGAGGTTCTTTCAAGTCTTTTTATACGGTCTCTTGAAGCTCGTTCATCTTTTAAGTAGCCTGAGTGAGTGTCAGTGTAAATTTCGGGGCGAATTAGACTTAAATTCTTCTTTAGACTTAAATTGTTCTTTTATGAACTTACAAACAAATAATTAAAATTTTATTGTTCTAAATAGGTATAAGAAATATACATTTGGCATGAAACATTTTTATTTACAATTTTTAAACTCGTACTAACGTCTACTAAACGGAAGGGGATGAGTGAAGTGAAAGAGATAAACAACGTGTCCTATAGTTTTGGATATTCAAATTCAAAATAATAAAACAAAAAAAGTTTTTTTTTTTAAATTATAATATGAGCTGAGACACAAAGTGTAACATATATTTGATTATTTTAAAAATAGTTTACCTACAAATCTACATGCAAAAAATGTTTGACATAAAAATGTTAAAATTTTTAGAGTTTCTTTAGTGTGTGAATAACACTTTGAAATATTAAAAATATTATAAGCCTTGTATGAATATTAGGTTTTGCACTCTTGCCATAATAAAAATGTTTATATTTTTTTTTGAACACTTCCTAAGTGTGTGAATAACACTTTAAAATGTCAAAAATATTATAAGCCTTGTATAAATGTTAGGTTTTAACCTTAGCCTAAATGCTTCGATTTATGTATTACATAATATGTAGCCGGTTAATCCACTTTACGTAACATGCATGTCCGGCGCTAGAGAAAACTCAGTCAATAGTGTTCGTGAATAAGGAAATAAACAACTTTTATTGGTTACTAAAGAGATAGATTGTTTATATACAAATCTATACATATAATAAAAAGTGATCGCTGTCTGCACATACAAGATGTATAAGACAAAATATTATTGAAGGCAATAATAAATATCAATGAATAGAACCCAAATAAATGTTTTATAATTATTAAACCAAAATATTTTTCTGTTTGTCTGTTTGCCTGTCGGTTCGTGCACGCTAATCTCAGAAATGACTAGTTTTTTTTAGTGACTATTGTATTTTGGTAAGTTCCGTTAACATTTAGTGTTTATTTTATTGCAATGGTAGTGTACATAGTGTACGTGTGTAGTGTACATAATGGTAGTGTACATATGTGTTGTAAGACGGCGGGTGAAAAAACTAAATATTTTTAATCGTGTAGTTTACGCAGGCGAAGCCGCGAGCGTGTCGGTAGTTTAAAATATATTTCAAGATTTTTTAAAATATAACTTTATACATTGATGACACGTCTGAAAGTTGTTGCAACAAAAATATACAGTATTTAAATTTAAAGTTTTCAAACTCATAAGTGTGTCCAAGAAGAAACTACTGTCGACTAAATCGTATAATGAGACGTAAATATACCATTTATCAATACATATATCATTTATTAATGTTTTCATAATATGAAACTATTCCTTAGTAAATTTTGTCGGTAATTTAAAAATTTATATAATAATAAGAAAATATAATAAATATATATAATATCTTTTGCACGATTGTGACTTATAAAATATTCTATGAAACGGAAATTAGCCTTACATGCTTACTTTCGGAAGAGTGGAGAAGCCAAATCCGTCTACGGGCCATCTCTTTTAGTCAAAGGCTAAGTTATCAAAAAATCATAAATTACTTAACTTTACTTTTTGTACTTACATAAAATAATTATAAGACTTGGACAAAAATGTAATAAAAAGGTTTATTTAACAAATTAAAAATATTATGGCTGTTTTATAATCAGATGCGCATTAAAGCGAGAGGCTCTTTCCCACATTAAAGGCATAGAGAGCCTAGTGCCCGACTTCCGGACATTGTCTATTTTCCGGTGGCATTCAACGATGCGCGCTGTCTTTTCAAAGCGGGAAAATTATAATAAAACGTCCGAGTCAAGATCAAACCCAGAGCCACCACTCTTACAGTCAGACGTGGGCCTACGCCATGGCCTCGTGGTTAATTAAAAAGAAAATCCCTTAAAATTTAAATTGACTAATATAAACAAATCTATATGTAATTTAAATAAGTATATTTAATAAAACACTACTTTAACAAAAAAGATAAAACTCAATTGGTCGTCTGTTGTGAAAAAACTGTACTAAAGTGGATATAACTTCCACAATCATATTATTAAATACCTAGACCTAGACCTAGATAACACGACAATAAACGATCTAGATTCTAAATCAGGTAACTTAATACTTTGATACTGCCTCTTGGAAATGTAATTATACGAATTTACAGTATTCCGCCCGAATAAGTCAAGAATCCTCCTTCTAACAACATTACGTGATAATTGAGATTATGGGAAAATGTTCTGTGGAGTCAAATATTAAAAACTTGTTATAAAATAATAAACGGAATTGAAAATATGCAAGTTTGTATATTTCCAACCAATGAATTAGTTTCAAGATCTTATGTGAAACCGTAGTGTGATCCAGCTCATTTAGTAAATATATACTATGTACATATAAATCCATCTTCAATTACTAGCTGAAATAACATAAATAGTATTTAAATAATACTTTTTTCTTATTTTTACAAGTCTATCACATTTTGCGTGGTGGCCAGTAGTAATTTTGTCCTATAATCCTGTAGTAAAACCTCATTCGGAAAATCGCGTCAAAAATCTAGTTATATCGATGATAAATATGTTTTTAATCGATTAATGTTTTTTAATATGTTACTAACTTTTCTGTTAATCAGTGAGTCACTGACAGACAAAGCACGGCCAAAGCTTGGTGTGTAGTTTCCATGGAGAATATACCAAGAACTTAGAGTGGATTTTCCGAATTTGGAAATGAGAAATAATGGACTTATAGGTTGCACAAAGGTTGCAAAGGTCATAAATTCCATGCAAATGAAATTTTGTTTCTTAAAATAATAATTTGACTTATTTATGAACATAAATCGCATTTTAATTAATAACATTTTTGTATAACGATCTTTGCTACTGTCGGTTAAATGAGTCATTACGCGTATTGATATTTAAAAAGGTCATGCATTGAAGCTACTCAAAAATATATTCTATAGTTAAGTGATTATTGTAAGTTGCCATTATACTTATATTATTTAAAGAGGTTTAATATATGCTATTATATATCGGTTTCTTATTATATTATAATTTACTGTGAAATTAAACCTTAGTACGTATTGAGTTTAGGGCAAATATATTTTTTAAAAACCTCCACTAATTTAGCATGCCATTAAAAATAACGTATTTAATAATTTCAATCGTAACTTTTGACTCGAAAAGCTTACATCATGGATTAATTGAAATACTGCACACGCCAACTCCCACCAACCATTGCCGTGAAAAATACAAGGGGACTGTAATTTTCTGAATGAGTTAATGACTCACACAAGGCTCACATATGCATTCGAGATTTTACAAGGACAACCTTCGACCTTAAGCACTACCACTCACCTCACGAAAACACCCAGCTACAAGACAGCCACACTACAAAGGAAGACACTACGGCGGCGTAATCACGTGCTCGTTCACATACATTAAAAGGCTAAATTGACGTATTGCGCTATCACTCGCCTTGCATAGAGGAGTTCGGGAGCATTTTTTTATTGATGAAAGCGTTCCCGGGATTTAGGAACGGTCGCTCCAGGCCGAACGGCAGGCGAGCGCGCTAGCCGGCGCGCCGCCTCACTGTGACTGATATACGCGCCCGAAACTGTTTTTTGCGCAGGCGTCATGAAACGCAAGGATCGGCCAAAATTCACGCTACGTTCTGTTCGGAAAAGGGGCGCATAAGCCATTTGCCCCCACTACGGAACACAATTTAAATTCGAAGCAAATAGGGATGTTTTCGGTCTAAATTCGTGTGAAGTGCTCGGACTTTCCGGAGCTACAGATGCGCGTGCCGCACTGCACACGTTGGTAATTAAATATGTTTGACAATACAGGGGAGGCTGTGCCGTGGAACTGATGACGTCAATGTGCCAAAGACCGGGATGAACGCGCTATTAGGCAAATTTTTAAGCAGCAACGGGTTCAGGGCTTGCAAAGTCCCGTGAAATGAGGTTAGGCTATGTTTTGCATCTTACAACAAAATTAAATAATTTTCTCATCGTTGCGCGTTCTGTTTGAACTCAAATTATATTTAGAGGTCATAGTGAATTTGAATAACTTATTATTTTATCTGCAGTATGGAAAGTATTTAATAGTTATGTAACATTTGTTTTGGCTGTCGTGTATGTCGATTGATATAATTGTTTGTACTTTTGATATACATTTTAATTGGTATTATTTTGAATATGTACTTCGAAAAAATTATATTTATAAATTTTCTTTACCTGATTTATATATAAATTATGCTTATCTATAGAAGGTAAATGCATGCCAAGGAAATATTTAATTTAAACCTTAAGATAAGCTTGAAATGTCATGGACCACAGTCTAGCACAAGGAGAAGCCGACCTTTAAGTTGGATTTATTGCATCCTTATAACAAAGCATGATTTTGAAGATATACTAACAACTAAAGTTATCAATCATACTTTTACGAACTTTATTGTTTATTGTCCTGTATTATACAAGATCGGAATACGGTTAGCATACAGTAGCTTTAACTGCAGAAATTAATGAAAAGTACATGAGCTTTTAAGCATCAGATGTGATTATTTTTGAAGACATTAAAATATCAAATTAGTTTAAAAAAAAAGTAAAATTACTAAGACACGTGCGAAAGTATTTAAACAAATTGGTCAAGAAGTGGGGCCAAAATAATAACTTACTTATGACATTTAATTTATTCATATAAATACAGTTCAAGCTTATAAAAGCGTGTTGATATAAGCTCGTATCTGCAGTCTGATTATTATTCAAAGAAAGCTTGATACTATACGCCTAAAGCGAGCAGAAAGTAGAAAAACTGAGATTTTATTTTTTTATAAGCGCGGCTTTGAGTTCCGCCGCTTAACGCAATGTCTTAGAATCTGGCAGAAAATGGAGAACGGAGTGTCTTGATATAGACGTTTTATTTACCTTCTTCGTTTTATCGGTCTTTTTTGTATCTATATCAGCCTGTCACTTATAAGTGACAGGATGATATAGATATAAACGCACAGTTGGAATACAAAAAAACCTCAAAAAACCTTTTTTACATTAATTTTTGATCTACGAGCCACGTGATTTTAAAGTGTATAGGTCCCGATATAGTTTGATATTTTAGACTGCATTGTTTGCATACGGTCAACGCTCCTGAACTTTGAAGGGTCAACAGCCCGGAGGAAATAGAATTGATGAAAATATCTCTACTATGTAAATCCAATGCTTTATCTATTCTGAGGTGGTACGTTCAAATTTATTTGCATTTAGTCATAAAATTCTATAACCTTGGGGAACTAAAAATTTATTCTCATATATTATAGGTCCTGTTACTTGTCATATAAATATACTAGCGACACAATCGCGGCTTCGCCCGCGTGAACTATGGCCGTTCGTATTTTCGGTGGCATTTTCATAAAACAATTAAATTCCTGGATAAACTAAAAAAGTGGAGGAAAAAATAGCCTATGTTCATCTCTGAACTCTAAAGTATATCCGAATACAATTTCATTACAATTGGTATAGCGAGTTGGCCGTGATTACGTCACAGATAGACAAAAGAGTTAGTTTGATAATATTTAAGGTCATATAACATAATAGGAAAATAAAGTAACAAGAAGTTAGTACTTACAGATGTTTAATTAAACATCTATTTTTATGAAGTTTCATAAAATGTATTAATTTAAATATCAGGCATGGAGTTGATGCCATTGATAACCTTTAACAAAATTATATACACAGTTTTATTTTCCTATCCTTGGAACTTCTCTATAGAAATATATGTAGGAATATCCTAGTGTAACTAAAATTATACATATCCTTCTACACGAAGCCGTCTCTGTGAGTGATGCATGTAATATTGATGCATCTTGATCAAAGAAAATAGATAGGAATTTTTTATTGCAGTAAGCAACATTGCACAAGATTTTATAAATGGTACAGATTGTGCAAAGGCGGTCTTATTGTTGGTAGCAATCTCTGCCAGACAACCTTTGATGAGAGGTGCTTGGTCTTAACAGATACGGGTTAGTGCAAAAAAAGCTTAAATTTTACAAAAAATGTACGAGTATATTGACTATTTCTATGACTAGATATCGCTTAAACAGATAAGTTAAGAATAATACATAATATAGTAAAATGTTACATATTAGACATATAAATATTTAAATGTATATATATTTATCTCTCTTCGTCACTCGTCTTTAATAAATATGTATAAAACATTTTTTGATCCTAAAATCTGATTCTTAATATTGAACGATAGAAAAAAAATCTAGAAGTATTTATTTTAATTAAAACCTCTAACCCTGAGATACGGGGCAGGTTACATATTTTTTGTTCTAAATTAGTTGAAAACTGAACATGTTGTTTATTAAACTAGGTAATTTTCTATAGAATCCCAGAGAATGCCTGGAAACAATACCTAGGATACTTTGAAAACGTTATATAATACCACTTATCATAGATGAAAATAGCTTCATTAGGAACTGGTTGGTGGTTCCTGATTTTAACTTCAGGCAAATAAATTTGTAGATATGCAAAAAAAAAATTGTACTTATATTAGTAATAAATTTTGTGTTACATTAATTTTGTGCCTATATTAGTACTTAAAATTTAACCTACAGTAGGCACTTACAGGAAATTTTCCAACATATGTAGATAGCTTATTATCCCGGCAATATAAAGTTATCGAGAGCAAAGTTAGCTTAGAACTCAATTAAATGTTCTATGCCAATTATCAAACATATTATTATGTAGCTTAAAAGCTCTTTCATCTCTTGTTGATTATGATCATTCTAATTATATAATACTTGCTCGTTATTAGATAGTTAGCTCGCTCACGGCTGAACTAAAAGTAAACGACTATTTCTTTTAAATATATATATATATATATATATATATATATATATATATATATATATACTATACTACTAAGAAATCGTTGGCGGTAGTTTTATATAATAATTGTATCAACTGACATAAATACACATAAATGTATATAATTTATACGTTCTATGAATATTTAGTTTTTTCACCCGCCCGTGTTCCCATTTAGAATACAAACTTTTACTTAAATGTATAATTTAAATGGTGGTTAAGACTAGAACAAAAGTAATTGCAACCTAGACTAGAACTGCTCACATGACTAAATCTAGTTGCGCTCGCGAATAAACGTGTTTCGAAAATGCCTAACTGTTCTCTTCTGTGACATGAAATTTACAAAAAGATGGCGTTATCTTCCATAAGTAGTCATTCTGATAATATTATTACTTTTTACTCTATCAGGAACTTGAAAATTAAAATACCTAAAGCTTGTGCTATTACGGATTTCTTTACTAACACAGACCGTTCGCTCTCATACTTAATGCGGATATGTGGAGTAACTGAACCGAGTTTTTTACTACAAACGACCGATAGTGTTGTACCGAGGAGTGGTTGATATAAATCAATTGTAAAAAAATCATACGTAGGAGGTTTAATTGAATAGTATTTTAAAGTGTTAGTCACACACTAAATATATTGAAAAGCATATTTAGAAAATGTATGAACTTTAATTTAACGCAGCAGTATTAGAACCCGCGCATCTTGGAAACAGCCCAAGCGCTCTGACCGCTAAGCTGTGCGTTCTACATGCAGCTGCGTCAAAATTCTTATACTTTTATTACAACTTATTTTTGTTCTTGGCAATTCTTGCATTAAGTATTGAGCATGCCAGACTCAAACATGCTAAATTCTTGCATGATCAGTGCATGCGTGTCAGGTTCGAGCATACTTAATGTAAGCACGCCAGATCCAAGCATGGTAGATTCGAATCTAGAGCATGCCAGATTGAAAAGCATGCTATATTTGAGGGAAAACAGATATATCCCAAGGATGATCCGCGGCGCTATTGAAATACTAAAACGCCAAAATTTCAATAGAAAAGACGGTAGGAAACTTTCTACCACCTGGGACCCAATACTGAAAACTTTGAAGTCTATACAACACCAGAGAGCAAGACACAGTCAGCTCACTCTGCAAGAATCCAGGGCAGTACGCGAGGCAACTAAGAAATCGTTGGCGGTAGTTTTATATAATAATTGTATCAACTGACAGACGAATGCCACCTCAGTCTACCTGTGACCACGGACAAAAAAAAAGATAAAGTGTTCGAAACGTCGGGTTTCTTAAATATTAGTATTTCCGAATACCAAATATATACGCGTTTAATTAGGCAAAACAAGTTTCACTTCTAAATGTGTCATAATCGAGAAAGTCTAAGATTATTAAAATATTAAATTTGGTATATTATCAATTGTCTCTGGTATATTAAAAAAATATTGCTTAGAAATAGAGGCCATCGTGGCGCAGTCGGAAAGCGTTTGACTGTAAACGCGATCAATTCCCATTCGGGGATATAATTATATGTATTAAATATTTTTATTTCTTCGTTCTGGTGCCTAAAGTGCTAAAGCATGGAGCTCTTTTTTCCCCTTATAATTACTTACTCCTTTCCTTTTTTTCAACATCACTTTTGTTGTTATAGTTATGAAAAGCTACTGCCAGGCAGAGAGTTTGTTTAAATATGTTGAAACACTTTTGAGGCGCCTCCTATAAGTTCTTGGCACGAGTCTTGGCGAGTAGAAAGCTAGCCGTCCTCTCTCTGAATTTATTAAGTAGCGACTATGGCTACACCCTCACGTTCTTCGACTCTGTCCGAAAAACCGACACAAAGTGAAGCAAAACTGAGCCGAGGCGAGGGGTGAAGAAGGGACACAAGGGCACCGTCCTCACTCTCGTACTCGCTGTCCCGCGTGTAGCGCCATGAAGAGTGAAATGCACTATGCATTAAAACAAACAACAAACTACAATTTTCTTTTTCTTGTTTAAAATGAAACATAATTGTAGGCATCCTATATAAATGTGGAAAATCAAGGCAACTCTGATGAAAACTTTGAAACATAATGCCAATGAAACCTGCCCTAGTACAACGAGTACTGCAAATGCTGAGAATATTTTCATGAACTTTCTTTACGTTTATTTGTTTTTTTTTTGTTGTTAATAATAATATCGTAATCAAATATCTAAATAATCGAAGAAAAAGGTTTGAATCGAATCGTGTGCCAGTTTTTATACGAAGGAGTAGTTTTTGCGTCAATTGCTTAACAGAAGTGAATTTCATTTGTGTAGGTTTTTGCAGGCTTACAATTATATCCAATAACTAGTTTACTTTAAACATACGTTTAATTTTTGTTATTATTAATAAAAAAAAATAACAAAGTGAAGCTTAATTTTCAATCATTTTAATGAAATTAAGAAATTTTGTGTTTTAGCTTTGTATTTATATATTAAATTAAAACGTAAAGGGGAATTTATCCCATTTAAGGAACATTATGTGAATCTATATTAATATTATTGAGAAGAAGTGTAGAAATTCCATATTTTTACAGACTTTGGTAAGGCAACGGGTATTTTACTCATCAACAAGGCGGGGCTCCTAGGAATAAAATTATATGAATCTACTGTTGCGTGTACATCGCGACAAAACTAAAAAATAGATTTCAATATATTGTCCTAAGTTTTATTTTTTAGATGCTTTGCTCAAAAAATAATTATTATTATATAACATGTAAACGGAGATGGTTGATATAAATTAACCTACTGAGTTTTAAGAAATATAGATTTTTATATTATCTTGAGTTCGTTTTTTTTATTTTCATCATAAAACATTTTAGTATAATAAGCTTCGTAGACGAATCTCGGACTTCAGCTAGCTTATACATATAGCCTACAACTAGAGGGCAGCGCCTGTACAGATAAGATAGCAAAAGAACGCAATGTTGCATAATATTGCCACTATCAAGGCGTGGCGGTGATGGTTAAAAGTGATGATTAAAATAATTTGAATTTAAATCTTTTTTCTGTATACTTTTACTTGATGACCATTAAACAAAAATAACTTTATGTGTATTACTATAAAATATATGAATGTGGCTATCAAAGGGACAGCTTCGGACTACAAACGGGAAATTCTGGCTTCGTTCCCACCTCGGAAGTATCATTATATTGAAGTTATTCTTAATTCTCTGTTTTGGTAAAACAAAATGATGCGGAGTGCTTTAACACTAGGTTCTCTCTGACTGCTCTGCTCTTTGGGAAAAGTGTGAAGCTGTAAAAAAAAACAAATTAACGTCAATGGATTAAGATAATAATTACAATTATTTATCTACAAGCTTCATTGTAAAGACTTGTATGTGATATAACAAATTTGACCACATTTAACTTACACATTTTACAAAAAAACTAGTTTAAACAATAGAAATACTTAACATAATATCTGTCTAGGACCAGCCAGTAGTTGTCTGCCTGTTTTTAATATGCAAATGTACAAAAGTAACTAAGAACAATAAGAGAGCAGCTGGCGAAGGCAAAGGAAAACCAGTAAATAAGGTATTAGAATAAATTTTATGTAAAAACATTTCACTAATATTGTATGTTATATTTCGAATTCAACGTTACGACCTTCGATAGCTCAGTTGGTAGAGCGGTGGACTGTAGAGGTGAAAGCTGTTATCCATAGGTCGCTGGTTCAAATCCGGCTCGAAGGAATTTTTGAAAGTATATAATATTTAAAGTATATACATTTTACATTTTATTTCATATAAATATTAAATTTCTATTTGTAGTTTTATTTAAAAGTAATTTCAACTAAAAATGTTTATTTTTAGTGGATTAACTGAAATGCATATCTTTTTATATACTATATTACATTTGTTTCTTATTTCTAATTATATATTTTATTCCATTAATATATAAAAAAATAAAAAAGAACAAAAAAAAACGCTGCGGACAGGATTCGAACCTGTGCGGGTAGAACCCAATGGATTTCAAGTCCATCTCCTTAACCACTCGGACACCGCAGCTAGTAAACGTTAAGGCTAAATGAAGCATTCGTATTCGTATACGCGTATACTTTATGATTAAAACGTTAATATTTGTTAAAAAACATAAAATAAAAACAGTATATTATTCTATGTACTAAAAATATAATATAGAAGAACATGAGACTGTCTTTTTTTAAATCTTCTTGAATTGAAAGAATATTGCATTATGAATAAATACAGATAATTAAATTATAAACCAGACAATCTAACAATAAAATTTTACCATAATCAATGTATAGTATAAATACGTGATTAATTTATTTAATGAATTAAGTTACGTATATATTAAATTTAATAACGTAAATAATTTGTATAGGCAGTTTTATAATATAATTGTTATAATACTAGAAATAAAAATTCGCATTGACAATTACCAAAATAAATAAATATCAAGTATTATTCGCGACATCTACTTTGTGAATTCGAAATCTACATTACAAAAGAATCAGTTGCTGCAGGTGAATATAAATTCAAAAAAGGAACGCCACTCAACGTTACATGGCGCTATAACATATAATTTTTAACATTTTCTATTCATCGCTAGATGGCGCATCAAGTCTGTATTAAAGTAAGCGTAAATAATGTTTACTTTTTTAGATCGATTGAAATTTTTAAATAAATCTTTATTTTAGTTATTTTAATTATTTTCATTCAATGTATAATTTTAAACGCTTATTTTAAATGTTTAAAAACATGTACAGTATAAAAATATTTTTTTAAAAAATAAATAAAATTATTAGAAAAAACAAGTAATTTGAATAACCTATTGTAATTATATAAAATATAATAAATATATTTTTTCTAGAAATTATATTCTTTATAATATTAACATTGTTATATATTAATAGCCCTATGATATATTAAAAATCCAAATGCAAACGATTCATAACAAAAAAAATAATTGATTCCGGTTCTAAATTGTAGGCTTAACTGAAATATTCAATTAAATTATACAATATACAAAGCGTGTTTATTTATTTTTTCAGCTTCAATATTTTCCCGCATTGCTATGCGGTAGGTAGGCAAATAGTCCTACCTAGCGTCATTCCGTTCTCCACTTACATTTGTTCGTGTAAAGTAGCGGAACTCAACGCTATGCTTTGTCTCATTAAACAGGACGGAAATATGAAATCAATTATGTTATTCCCAATAAGTGGAAATTATTCCCATAGCCGTTATTTAAGTGAGTTGGGAATGATTCCCAACAAGTGGTACACAAACCCACGACCAATCGCGATTACAATCAGACGCTGTCCCACAGCACCACGACGGCCACTTCAAATAATACAATTGAAACTTTTTACAGAAATGTCATTATTCTTCAGCCATCTAGGAAGTCTAGTTGGCCTTCATGGGCGTTGGACCAATTGTTAGTAGATCAGAAGAAACCATCCATTGTTTGTCGTAGTGAATGGAATTTTGATTTAACGGTTTATTAGTTTGGAATATACGTAGTATTTTATTAATTGGTGTCTTATAAAATAAGCAAAGAGAGAGGCAGTAATTAGTGACACATTTCTCTTTTCCCTTTTGTATTTTATTTAATAAATTTAAGTTGACGTGTCCTGATTTACATGTGTGTGTACTTGTGTAACTTTCGTTTCATTGCCAAGAAAATTTACAATTACTACAGGTCGCATTAATGCATAAAATACGCTTTAACTTAGCAACGTGTACGAAGCTCAATACAAGAAGCCGTTGTTAAATTTAAAATATTTCTAATGCATATATTTAAAGTATTATGAAAAATATGAACTTCTTGCACTTCTCTAAATAAACGCTAAATTTGAAATTTCTTTAAAATTATATAGTGAAATTTTATAACCATAATCAAATATGTTATTACAATTTATTTTTGATGCAAGCATCTGTAGAGAGATTTTTATAAATATATGCCACCCATAGATTATTTCTGCGAAGAACCGTTTAGCAAGAGAGAATGCTTATTGTTAAATATTTCAATATATTAAAGTGTTATTCACTTAGGATATGTAAAATATTTTTAGATATTAATTATTTGATATTTATTAAATATTTGACCGTACCGGGACTTCTTAGGTATACCCACCCACCCTACCTGTATAAATAATTTTCGTAAAGAAGCATTCAATTTTACATACGAATGTGAATTTTTAACCCATTCCAAATTTGTTACACGAATATTTTCATACATTCGAAAGTTCCACATGGAATGTTCATATGTTTATATTTTTAAATAATAGCACTTCAGTCTAACAGTCGAAGCATATACCTAAACGTTAATAGTTGAGACTCATAAAACACTACATAAACTTTACCATATTTTCACTTACAGCAAGACAGACAGGCGACAGGGGACATAAAGACAAGACTTTACAGGGATGAGTCGTAAAAGTTGCATTAGAAAGCGCTTACTAAAAGCTTGCATAGAGTACAGTTGAGAACAATATTGTATTTTGTAACTGAACTAAATGTTTATTAAAAAATATTACTACGAATAATTTCTAGTATGTTATACAGGAACTGAGTTCATCGATTTATTTTGTTAAAAGATTGTAAATATTTTTAACATGTAGACGCGACATTGAGTTTCACGTAGAATGAATAACGTAAAAGAATTTCGACGTAGCTGGATGCAACGTATGGCTTAGCAGTCAGAGCGCTTGAACGGATTTCAAGAGGCGCGGGTTCAAATTCCGCTGCGTTCAATTTATATACGTTTTCTTTTTCGATTTCCTAAATGTGCGATTAACACTTTAAAAAATGTTAAAAAAATCTTCCGAAAAGGGTTAAAGCCGTTTGACGTTTCGCAGTGGGACATTTAGACACTGCCCGACTGCGTAACCCTGGACTCAAAATTAATAAATTTTCAAATAATTCCTCACGATTGTACCCAGTTCTTGAAGCGCCGTATTTCGTCTTCAAGGATCTTAGGTGGGGTGATTAAATCCAACAAGCCTTCGTTATGTCAGTTTTATAGTTATTGAATCTTAGTATTGTCCAACGTTTAGAATAAAGTTTCGCTTGAAAGCTTTTAACGGGTATTTACACCCTTTATATGTTTATTTTCCTTTTTGTTTTTTGTCAGCACTCTGCTAGCCAGGGATGCGAATGCGAGATATTATATGTTAAGTGGTGGAGCTCGACGCCGTGCTTTGTCTAGTTCACAAGAGCGGAATAATAAAAAATAATTAAATAATGATCATTCGAGTGGGTATCGAACCCACAAATAATCGCGATAACAGTCAATCGCCCTGTGATGGCCACAATAATGGTAACTGTATAATGTATATTTAGGAAAGGACACAATTAATTCATTGAAATCATTAGAATCTTTGGCCATTTAGGTACATTGTTTTCTTTAATAATGTGTCTAAATAGCCAATTTCTTTAATAACTAAACATGTTACATTTACTTTCCATAAGAAAAATATTTCTAACAAACGGTACTTGCAAGTCATATTAGCCATTGACAATATTATGGTACTGTAGAATGCCAAATCGCAATTCTCATCGTTGTTTAAATTTCTGAATAGTTGTGTGTGTAAATCATAAGCAGAAGAAGTACTTGGTTTAGAATTATGAATATTCAATTATATGCTCTCACTTCTGCAGTCACTCAGTCAGTTAGTAACGGCAGAGTTTTACCTATTATATATTTGAGAATCACGCTTCTTCCGGTTAGCCGAGTAGGCTAGTGTCAAGACACTCCGTTCTCCAATTTAAGCTCCAAATCAATACATTGCGTGTTGAATGGCTGAATTCAACACAGCGCTTTGTCTTTGGTATCAGATTGGAGAAATGAAAATATTTTAAACATAATCATTCCCTTAAGTGATGATCGAACCGACATCCCCCGCTATAAGACGCTGTCCCACTGCGCCACGACGGCGTCAAATATATCTATTGTTAATTTATTTTATAATGGTAAAAATATAAGAAACAATAATGAAGAATGTGCCACTTACGTCAATTTTACACGTTTTGATGTACTTCATACAGATTTGTTGATAATTATATTTCCTTGTCACTTAAGACAAGTTCACGCACGTGCTAAACACAAGGGCCGTCGAAATAGAGTTCGCTAGCAAACTTGGTTGGATTTGAAATTTATACCAAAAATAATATATTATTTCCAAGTTGCCAAATAAATCGTTAATTTAATTAAATAATGTTCTTATATGTAATCTTATTTTACTAATTTATTTTTTTAATTGTTAAATTACCTACTAATTTCTTGGGATGTCTCGAATGTAAAGCTGCGGGTCTGGATACAGATAAGTGAGAAGCAATATACTTAACAAGTATTGGTTTCGATTAAGGATATAAAATGATATCGGATTATCCGTTAGTTTCGAATAATTTCAGTTATTACATTTTTGAGGAATGTAAGTATAATTGAACTTGCCTGAGTCTGTTTTGGACAGCCCTCATTTAGACTTACCGGTTACGGTTACTTTTTTTATTTAGGATATCTGTTCCATAACGTCATTGCTGATATCAAACCATTTGAATTTTTTTGTGAGTACATTATTAAAAAAGACATATTTAGAAAACGTATAAAAATTCGAACGCAGCAACCTAAGCCATGCGTTCGTTAATGTGGCCAGAGCGCTTGAACGGTTTTCCACCGGCGCGGGTTCAAATCCTGCTGCGTTCGAATTTTTATACGTTTTCTAAATATGTCTTTTCTAATTTCCTTAGTGTGCAAATAACACTTTAAAAAATGTTAAAAAAAACAATATTTAAAAAAAAAACAAAATTAAATAAATCAAATAAATATTTATTTGATATATTTTGTACACTGCAGTTTTTTTTAAATTAGAATTTAAAAG
This sequence comes from Podotricha telesiphe, assembly GCA_038994665.1. Classification (NCBI taxonomy): domain Eukaryota; kingdom Metazoa; phylum Arthropoda; class Insecta; order Lepidoptera; family Nymphalidae; genus Podotricha; species Podotricha telesiphe. The sequence goes on along the minus strand of JAOYRR010000293.1, from coordinate 778,220 downwards.
TTAGGACCAGGGTTTGATATGCCCTGGTCAATGACATCACCTCGTCATTTCTTCTGAAATGAGTTGATCGGATATCACTGACGACACTCACATTGTTCCTTTAACGAATACTTAAAATAGTTCGTTTTCAAATTATAATTTGTAAACTTTTTCAAATAATAACAGATTTGTTGATAATTATTTTACATATACATTTATTTATATATCTATATGAGATTCTAGAAGATTCCGGACGCTAGGTTGCCCTGCCTACTTATGTGGGAACAACGTGAAGCTGCAAAAAATATATTAAGAATGTGATAGTGTTTGTACTTATACTAATATCAAAAGAATTCGTCTTATGATAGCTCTGAATATAAAAAAAACTATTTTAATAAATTAATATTGTACATTGCTTTAAATTGAAGAAAAAAAGTAAACAAGACATTGAAAGCGTATTTATACAAAAAGTCTTACAAAAAGTAATCAATGCTTATTTAATGAGAATTGGAAAAGTGGTATGCTTCCTTAGTTACGCATGATTTCTTCATGTAATAGCACTACTAGCCATTACTATTGTCTGTGGCTTCGCTTGAATATCTTTATTTAAACAATTAGGTACAATCAATTTGAATAAAAATATAAGAATGGGAAGATATAAACTAGACTTAATTTTTTTGTACCCGATCAATTTTCTTCGTGTGTTCTCCATACAATGTGATATTAGTGAAGTGATAAGTACTCAACTTGCATGCTTGAAGCATTATAATTAAACAACGAAACTGAATGGGACGAGAAATATTTTACACCCCTTTTAATGAAAATTACGCAGAAGAGTGAAATATGCCATATTTAAAGTTTGTTTAGAGACGAAATGTAAAAAGCCAACATTAATCTGCCATATCGTAAGCTGCGGGTCTTTAACAATGGTGGTCACGATTCACAAGTTTCTAAGCAAGATATAGCGGCCAAAGACAACAATTTACTAATATAATATAAAAACCAATAAATAATAAACTGACCTATGTTTAGGTACAATTACAACTAAAAAAAGAAAAAACTCACTTGGTCAAAACGCGAATTAATTGATTTCAATATGGCAATGAGGCTTCAAGGTGGCTTCTATTACGTGTATAAAAACTTACATTTGATCACATTTTAAGAAAATCACGTGGAAAGTGGATTGTGAAATTTAACACAGTAAAAGTTAATATGAAGAAGTATTTTAGAAATACATTAAACCAATAGACAAAATACTACAAAGACTACCCTTGTGTTTGACATAAACATTTGTTTAAAGTATTTAACTTGTCAACAGGTACAAATATAAGTGCTAAAAAACGGGAAATGACTTAAATTAGTACAACTATGTTATATAGAAATAAACGCCTACAATTTAAAAAAAAGTGTTCTTAAAGTTATTATTTATTATTATTATTATTTTTATTTATTAATCTAAAAATTATCCAATCAACAAACTGATTGTTCGGCAAATAAAATATTTTTACTATCTCTGACGGCGATCTTTAAACGGCATTTAAAATAACATTTATGAGTTTTCCTTATGTATTTACATTTTAATTATATTTAAAGGTCTCGAATTGATACTAATAGGTAACTTATTGGGTGCGTAGAAAAGAAAAAGATATGAAATTGGTTAAAAACCTAACTAATAATATTATATTGTACTTTACAATGTTTCATAATTGAATAATGCTAAATATTTAGAATGTACTCGAAATTGTTTCAATATTGATTTCGTAAACTATCGATAATATTACATGGAAACAGTAGATAGTGAAAGTTAACTGATAAGGTAATCTTTATGTTCAGGTAAAATAGATGAAATAAAAATTGAGAAACAATGTCGAAAAGTATTTTTGGGAAACGTATATATATAAACATTTTACAGTAGCGGAACTCGAACCCACGCCTCTTGGAAAAAGTTTTCCAAAAATGTTTTTAATATCCTAAGTGTGTGATTAACGCTTTAAAAATGTTAAAATAAACAATCTTGTTATATATCATGACATTGGTTGTATATTAGAACCGATTTACTCCTTGATTGCTATTTAGAATTTAAAGTAATTTTCAAAGTACTATTCACACACTTAGGAAATTGAAAAACATTTTTAGAAAATGTATGAAAGTTCTGAACGCAGCGGGATTCGAACCCGCGTCTCTTGGAAACCGTCCAGTGAGCACTGACCGCTAAGCAATTTGCTAAACATGCGCATAAATAAAGATAAATTAAATTCGATCTAAAAAAAGGTAACAAAAATAAAAAATTAATTAATTCTCATATCTACGCTTGATAAAGTTTAAAAGAGAATTGGAATATATGTTTTATATTATTATACTTATAATTCCATTGTGGCGCAGTGTGACAGCGACTGTATAAGCTATAGTTATGGGTTCGATTCTTGCTTGGGGAAATGGTTATATATAAAATTATTTTCATATACGAAGTGTGGCGTTGAATTCCGCCACTCACTCTATGTCTCGGATCCGTGTGAAAAGTGAAAAAAGGAGTCTTGACACTAGGCGAGCGGAAGCGTTAAAGAACATAATGTACAACCAAATTATACGTTAGCACTTTAACAAATATTACATAAAGTATTGCGGAGTTAAGTGAAGCACTCGTTACAAAGATAAACATTTTTACTAATACTTAACATGAAAAAATGTGCATTCATCACGCATTTTCAACTAAATTTTTATTAAAACAATTATTCTTCGAACTGCACAGTATTATAGCAAAGTAGTAAAGTGATACAAAGCGATATGACATTTGTTGGTTTCAACATAAAGCTTAAAATATCTCAATGCTGTAATTTCGAGTCAAACGTTTAAATGTAGATATTGATCTCCTTTGTTTTAATGTATTTGGGCGGAACGGTTCTTGTAACTAAATATCCGCTTATTCTTATAAGCACTATACGTATACATTTATGTGATAAAAACTTGCTTATAAAATTGCCTGCGTATAAGAACTAATATGTTTTTTTTAAACAATTAAAAAACTAAAAGTTTTTATAATTAAAAATAAACGAATAAAATACCGTATCTCTTTGTCACTGATTTCTTTCTTTCTTTTGTTATATATATACGCGAAAATATTTAAATAATAATATTTTCTAACAATTACGAATGTGATATTTTTATCGCTGTTTTGCATTGCAATGGAGTGTGGTAAGTGGACACTGTAACAAATTTCAAAAAATAATACAAAAATATTTAAATTTGCCACTACCTTCATTTGTTCCTTATCCAGAAAACTACTAGTACCGTTGATATAATAAACAAGTAGTTCAGTCAGCGTCAGTTCAGTCAGTCACTCAAACAGCGTGAAATTACATAATATGACGCTATACAATTGCAATACAGAGACCCTGAAGATATAAATAGACGAACATTTATCATTATAATTGGCCCCTTTTACGTAAATAGGGAGTGTTTCTAGAATTTAATTAGTAAGCTTAGTTCCTGATTTAGGCGACCGTTGAATTTAAATAAGTATACTAAATAATAAGTTCTTTGATTTTCGCTATTATTACACATTTTGAAATGAAACTATTTTAACATTTTTAGAACCCGACGTTTCGAACACTTTACAGCAGTCTGTGGTCACAGGTAGACTGACCTGACAGTCTCGATTATTATTGATCTCGATTATATCGATTAATCCGGTTAAAATAGTTTCATTTCAAAAAGTATACTAAAATTTAGTAAATTATAAGTAACTCCATAACAATTCGTATATGTATTCGAGTCCTTTCACTCACTATCGTAAATTGTGTAGATGGAATGTTATGTTGTTTATAATTATTGACATTTTAATAGACAGAGATGAAATATTGATATAAATTCCATAGATTGATCGATTGAAATTGATTCCAAAATATATTTAAAATCGTCTAACTAATTATTTCCTTTCATTGCAATAATATTATATCTGTATAATATTAATGCAATGTATATTATATCTGTATAAATATGATTATATTGTTTATTGTATTTAAAAAATAAATTGCAAAGTAAAAGCAGTAAAGTTTTATAGTTAACAAGGGTGGACTTATCTCTAGAAGAGATCTCTCCCAGTCAACCTGTGGAAGTGTATGAGTTACAATTTGCGGGAAAATTGTATGTGTATATGTTTATACTTTTTTGGTTCATGGTGTCTTTATTTATAATGTAAAATAAACTTCTTATTTACATTATAAGTGTACTTATTATTTAATTATATATTTATGTATATATATTTAAGTATTTATATGTTACATTTACTGTATTATGTATTATTATTTTCACTTTTTGCACTAACACGTATCAGTTAAGACCATGCTACTCCCACCACAAGCTGTCTGACAGAGCTTGCTACCAGCAATAAGACCGACTTTGCACACTTAGTAATACTCATAAAATATTGTATACCGTTCCTTGTATTGGCTTTGAGTGCAATTACGTATTTCTATCTATTTATTCTATCTATTGAGTGCAATCCGTTTAAGTGCCAGGCCCTGTGTGTGCTGGGCATCGTGTGGGATGGAACAGTGTCTGGTACTTACGACCAGGGGAACAGATATAAGGGGTTCCTTTAAAATGAACTTTTGCTAAAAAATAAATATTTAGAAAACGTGTAAATATTTGAACGCAGCGGGCTTAAATCCCCCTGCTTTCAAATTTTTATATGTTTTCTAAATATGTCTTTTTCAATTTCCTTAGTGTGCGAATAACACTTTAAAAAATGTTAAAGAAATATATGAACTTTTGCTTTCTATCTCGTTTGTACACCCTACGCGTCGCTTTCGAAATGTGTTCTAGAAATTAACTAATACTTCTAGAAAAGCTTTTTTAGTCTTTTAGAATAAAAATTATAGAGATATTGCGCTATCATACCTCTCGCTCCGATATTTTAACGTACAAATTATTAACTTAGCCTAACATATTCTAGGTTAGTTTGTTATATTGTAATGTGCCCTTAGAAAAATATATATAGAATAAAATCTAATAAATCTAGATTTAAATACTTTATTTACTTAACTAGATTACAGACAGTAATCGCCTTTGAGGTAATATGATTATTTATGTACAGAGGCGGAGGCACGTGCAATCTTAATTTTATATAATATTGCAGTTAATACCAATATGTAATGCGTTTTCATATATTTTAATATCATGTAAATATTCAACTGTATAATTGTAGGTCGTTGGGAAAAATATATATATATATATATATATATATATAGGTAATGTACACGTATTTTACTATCCAGAATAGGCAAGGTGTACCGAAAGGTCCAGGGTCTTTTACCAATTGGCAAGTATCTAGACACCAAAACAAGAAAAAAAACTAAACAGTATGCTATACCTAGTAATTAAAACCTATAATCTATCTACTAATAACTAATTCAAAACTAAGTTATTTGCCTTCGCTTTTACTTCACTACTGAGATACACAGTACAAAGAGTTTAGAGAAAACCTAATTGGCATTTACAAGCTGTTGCTTCCTTTGCTTGGCAGCATGTTAAAGTTTACTAAATTAGTACTTAAAAGGTACGAGTATAGCTACTGTGCCATCTACAATTTAGCACCTCCTTTTGGTTTTTGTCTAAATATTTTATCATAGATTTGTCATTTTTAAATTGCATTGTTATTAAATGACGAACTAATATTCTTTTAGTTCTTCCTCAGTTAGTTAGAGTTAGTCTTAATTTTATTGTTTTTGTTAAACTTATTGCTAGATAACCTTAAAGTGCACCTGAATTTGAATTATTAGAAAAGTACTTGAAATAAGAAAATAACTTACACAATACGTAGGTTATAAAGATTAGATAATTTCAAAGATAGAAATCTCTGATGTCAACTTTGAGATGCTTATCTCAATTGTTTTTATCTGTTGTACAATTTACTTGGAAACGTGAAGATGACGAATGGCTGATATGATTTATTCAAAATATTCTTGTCATAGAAATTTATGAAGAAAGAGATATTTATAACATTTTATTTTAAATGTTTAGTTAAATTTTGTGCTGTACTTACATTTTTATTAGTTCTAGTATATTCCAAAGGTTTGTATATAAATTTATTTGTATAATAATCTGTGGCCAGACCGACTACAGATAATTATATTAAATAACGATATAATCTGTAAAAATAATTTCATGATTTTTTTTTATCAAAGTTATATTTAAGTTAGTATTGATTAATTAAAAAACACTCAAAAGTTCAATTTTAAACAAAATTTAATATTCATAATAATAGTATATTCTTTTTACTCTCATAATATTATATACTTAAGAGCTTTATTAACAGAAGTTGGCTTCATAATAGGCCCCTATCCCAATCATTCAATTCATTGATTCAACATGTTCCTTCAAACACTATTGTATATTAACAAAATAAGGTTCAGTGAACTTTATTTCAATCTTGGCAGGGTTGGCGAAATTATGTATATCGTCGACGGTTAGGGTAACCATAACATTTATAAGCATAAAATGAGTTAAACAGCTTTATGATGATGATGCATGATGCCCACTGGATATCCACGTCGTTGGTTCTACGCTTACTTCATCCAGCGGCTTCTGGTGACCTTGACCATATTGGCGGTCCTCCTGGTAGTGGGCCCCATTTGGTGGTCTGTATTTTTAATTAACTGTAGTTAAATAAATAAATATCTAAGGACATTTGTATTAAAAAAGACATTTCATTTAATTATTGATGTTTTATTTTAAAATAAAAGAAATAATACTCCGATCGGTGCCTACATTATCAGTACTTGGGCTAGTTTAATCAACAAAAGAAATTTAAAAAGAAACTATTTTCTATAAGCAATGTTATTATAGCATTTTGACTGTAATATAAAATTTGATTTTTAATTGGTCACCCTATGTACTCTGGACTGATGCCAGACAGTTTGTTGCGCTCTATTCCGTATAACTTACCCTATATAAGCTTGTCTTGATTTGGCCTCCGCTTTGTTTTGCTTCTATAGTATTCTGTACATTATATAATACAATAGGAAAATTAACATAACACTTATTATAAAGAAAATGAAACACATTGTACCTTAGTAGTGTGTCTTGATTTTAAAAAGAAAAATATTTTTAACATTTATTAAAATATTATTATTCTCATACTAAAATGTCGTATTGCAAATTCAAAGTTTTGATCACTTTACAGTAATCATTAATTATTCGTGTAATAAAATAATTTTTGCAAAATATAAAAAAAAAATGTTATTAATTTTCATAAAATCAAGATTAGAATATGAATGTAGAGACATTTATAAATTGCTTATGTTTTGTGTCACGAAGAAAAATAGATTAGCCTTAAATTAGAATATATGACCTTCGGAGCGGGTACGTGAGGCTAGCGCGAATACAGATCCGTTCCGCCTTCCGAGGAGACGACGGTACGCGCATCTCCATCTCCCCCTACTATAGAGGAGCTACTGCAGGAGGGTGCTGATGATTCACCTGCAAGTCATCGAGGCTCCCGGTTTTCTGGAAGGAACCTAGGAGTACCCTGAAGGCAACGGTGACCCGCAATTGGTGGGCCGACCTCCTGGGCGTTGTAGTAGTATGCGCGAACGTCTTGCCGGGGTGGAGAGTATTTCCGCTGGGTTTTAGTGGGCAGTATCAGGTATACTTGCCGTTGAGGCCCATAGTGCCGGCCGATCCTGTAAGGGTCTGCACACGGGCGGTCTGAGTATAGGCATTTAAAAGCGTCACAAAAAAAAGAATATAGGACCTTGAAGAAGACATATTTAGAAAATGTATATAAAATTTAACGCAGCGAGGTTTGAACCCGTAGCTCTTGAACGGTTTTCAAGAGGTGCGGGTTCAAATTCAGCTGTCTTTTTAAATTATAAAGTGTGAGATTAACATTTTAAAAAATGTTAAATAATATATGACCTTGGCTATTAAAATCCGTAAGTAAGAGAAATATATTGTTAATTAAAATTAATTATTTTTTATATATTTTTATAAATATTTTTGATATTACTACGTCAGTCTACAACTAGTGTAAGTAATAGATTTTGATTACATTCATATGTATGTGTGGATATGTGTGTCCTAATTCACTTCAGAGGTAACTTATTTAAAATATTTATTACTAAATATTTTTTAAAACGCTATTCGGAGGACTGATTATACTTCAATTATTACACATTATTTTGCTCTGGTGCAAGAAAAAGCTTTGATTTCCGCCATTTAATACGCAATATCTCCAATCCGGGTGTAGAGAACGGAGTATCTTGACACTATATCCTCTGACTACCCGACTATACGAGAAAAAACTAATTTTTATTTATACATTCTTATGTAATTGTACTTGTGTACATGCCATTTTGTTCTTGATATATGCATAGCCAACTTGAAATGGGACAAAACAATTTTTTGTCTTCACGAGATAATTCAATGATTTGTGAGGTAACGACCTCACATATCGTTGAATTGCTTCCAGTAGTCATTTTAAAATTAATAATTCGTATACATTGATTGGTTCTGACTTTTGGTAGCTCTGTGTAGGCGTGTTTTTTAATGACAAAAACTTCTACTGTCATTACCTATTCATCAATCATCATCAAAAATAAAAAAAATGTACTTGCCATATAAAGAGTAATATAAAAAGCTTGAAAACTATTAGGTATGTATGGAGCGATGACTATTTTGATTTATGTAATATAGATTTTAAATTCTATTATTAATAATAGAATTTCTCAATATCATTCTGTTTTCTTCCAGATTGCCTTTAATTAATTATTTATAAATATTTATTTCGTAATTTGGAATAACGTGGAAATACACTAAGTTCATCTTGGGTCTTAGACATGTTTTAATTATCCTAAAAAAAAATTGACAAGCTTAATACATAATTGAGTTTATTTATTATTATAGCTATATAAGCTTCAAAATATGCTCTATTGGAAATGCAGACAAGACAAACCTTTAATAGTATTATTTTTAATAAAGATCCTTTAAAACTTTTAAAAATTTGACAAAACTTCAATGTTGTTTTTTAATTGACACCTCTAGTATAAGCGCTATATAAGACAACAAAATGAATAGCTATTCTAATGATGATAAAGCACCAACATACGTCAATTATTATTAAAATTACTTAAGTATACGCTACCCACGAAATATCTCATAACAATAGTTTTAGATTAAAACTCATTGACTATATCTACTCCCTATATTATATAATTTAGATTTTTCTGGACATCGTGGCGCAGTTGGTCAGCATCTGTCGGTAAACGCGATATGTCATGAGTTCAATTTCCACTTGGAGTAACTTGAAATTATTTTAATTCCAGCGCGTCGTTTAGTTCTCGCCACTCGAAAATGGAAAACGGAGTGTCTTGACACTAGTTTTTCTCTACCTGTTTTGTGCAAAGAAGTGAGAAAGATAATTTTTCTGCACACGTTTGAAAAAGGAAATAACTGATACAAAAAAATGGGTTAAGCTTAGTTTATTTTAACAAGAAAAAGCTATATTTAGATTGAAAAGCTATATTTGCTGAAAGTATGCCTATTAAAATTTACATAATCTATAGTTAGTTTGTGAGCAGTTTTATTTTAGCTTGTGCGGGGATTGTAGGTTTTAATCTTACGTAAGTTAAACTTAGAATTCCTCCATTCTTAAACTCAATGTAAAAGAGAATTCTAAATTATTATCTGAGAGAGCAGTATCAAAATTATGTAAACAAAAAAATATATATAATTAGTTTCTAGTTAAAAGTTACACTTACATGTGTAAGTGTAACTTTTTAAATAGTGTTTGTTTGTATTTACAGTACCTAATTAGCAAAATCAAGTAAAAATGTATGTAAATTTTTGAGAAATTGGGTCAGTTATAATAAACAAAGTAATTAACTCGGTTAACTATCCCGTTATATTTAAATATAACGGAGTTTCAAATAACACTTACATAAAAATTTTGACGAGAAACTAGGTGCGAAAAAATTATTATTCATTGTTATATCTAACTGGAATATACAAATATTAGTAATTTAAAAGAAATTTATTACAATTAACTTTTGTTATTTCGTTTTGTTAGGAACCGTCAAGTAGTAAGTATCGATTGTGCGATTGATATCAATTGTTTGGTATACAATTGATATCAATCGCACTATACTTTATATATCAAGAAAAAATAGTTTATTTACTAAAGCCTATTTAGAAAACGTATAAACATTTGAACGCAACGGGATTCGAATTTAACTCATGAACGCATGGCTTAGCGGTCAGAGCGCTTGGACGGCTCCCTAGAGGCGCGGGTATGCTTTACAATTTCCTAAGTGTGTGATTAACACTTTAAAATGTATAAAATGTTTTATTTACTGTATTTACATCCTCTAAATTTTCCAGGGTAAAGCGTGAATTTTCCACCATTTTTTCCTTTACAGACTTTATCTACAACACTCAAAACAGTCAGACATCAAATTCTATTTATACTAAAATTTCAAGGCATCAAATGCCGTCCGTTACACTATGTGTCAGAATTCAAGACATTGAATAATGAGTGCCGGAACTCAACGTCGCGCTTTATCTTGCCGGATGAATAAATATGGATAAAATAATTTCCCACGATCGCCTCGCAGAAAATTTTCTATTATTTTATTTTATTTGACTATTAATAATGAGAATAATTAAAGTAACATGTTTAATAAGTCTTTAGTTAGATAAGACATATTTAGCGATCGTATCGACATGTTAAGGCACCCACGTGTAGAAGTTTTGCACATGATGCGCCGAATACAATTAACTCATCCCGTCCCACGAGTGTCGTTGAACTGTGCTTCCATTGTTTCCAACCATGTTAGGATTGAGTAAGGTTTCTAAAGAAACTGGAGGTCGAACCTAGTACTTATAAATTATCAATTATTTAAGAATGTCTTATATGGTAAGATAAATAATATGGTAATTCAATTAACGATTCAACGGAAATATAATGGCAATGATGAAGATTTTACTTATCGTTGTTACTTGCGGAATTATTTAGAATAATAATAATGGATTTAAAGCATGTGCACAATACTCTCTATACAACCAAGTGGTTGTCTTTGTAACGCAGACACTTCTCAAGTTCAAGCCGTTTAACATCTGTCACCTGACTATTCTCAAGTACTCTATAATTACTAATTATAATAGAATAAATGAATATATTTCTAGATAATAAATACTTGGCTAGAATAAGTTACTACGCATTAGAGACGTAAAGAAACTCCTTAAAATCTCATGGATTCATCGCAGGTGCTCATCACATTACAGAGACGACCTCATTGCATTACCTGGGACTTGTGACCGAAGTGTAGGCTGAAGGAGCAAAAAAAATATGAATTGACGCTCGACTCGACCTGCCTAACCAAATTTGAAAACATTCTTCTAACGCCGCCTTTTAAAATTCATGGTAAAAAATTAATTTTATGTTCTAGACAGGCTGAGATATTTTAGAAATTTCTCTATATGGATTTCGCTGTTATAAAAAAAGGTTATGCAAGTCAAATACTGATTGTATATACCGATGTATGTGCTTATAATGGTTTAATGTTAAATCAACACTTTTTTGACTTAACTTGAATTGACTTGATTCTCTGTGTGAAGCTATTAATTCTGCACAAATTAACAAGCCTATACTAATTTAAGTATTTAGTAATATATAATTGTGTAAAACTCTTCTCGGGCGGTGACCCGACAACAAAAGAGAGGATGTAACTGTACACTCGCAAAATATTTACAAATGACTGTTCCGCGTGTACAATCTGCTAATAACACTTATTAAAGTACTTCTATTGTCCAAGGCCTTTGTGGTACTTTGTTGTAGCCGAAAATTAGTAGATCTGAAGAATCCGACCGCTACAGGCAGTGGGTATTATAAACATGCAGGTCCAGGTTCAAGTGACAGAGAATAAATATTTGTATAAGCCAAAAAGGTTTTTGTATTAGATACATTGATTGCTCGTCAATTTAGATATGAGCCGAATAGTCACTGCCACTTATAATAAATAAACAATATTTTCGTACTTGTAAACGAAAACAAATCTAAAGTTAAGTACCACTCGAAATTCAAAAAATGGCAGCATAGAATACTCTCCAGAATGTATACAGGCGCAAATTGGAAAAACTGCCTACTGTGCGAGAAACTAAAACGTAGTTAAATCATAGTTTTAAACAGAAGTAAGCCATCGTCGTGCAGTAGAACAGCGGCTGACTGTAAACGCGACTAATTGTGAGTTTGATTCCCACTCTGAAAATGTTAATGTTTGTAATATTTTCTATTCTCAGTCAAGTTCCACCGCTCAACAAACATTATCTCCAATTCGAACGTAGAGTGGAGAACTGAGTGTCTTGACACTAGGTTCACTCTGTCTATAGATCTGATATAGACAAAAGCGTGAATCTATATGGTAGAAAAAATCTATCTATCAATATATATAGCAAGATATATTTTGACCGACGAGTACTTCATGTCTACGTGAAACGTGTCATGTGTAACTCGATACTGAGAACAACAAATCGTTATTTAACGCCTTCTCAAACATTAACAAGACAAATGAGTTTAAAATTTAAGAGTCAAGTCGCGATTCCACGAATCTCATCTTTGAAGCCTCTTGTTTAAATCTTAACATGTGCTGGTATTATTTTTGACTATAATATGATTTATTTTGTTTTTCTTCTTTGCTTCCAAATTTCGGGTATTAAAAAGAAAAACACCAAATAAATCGTTAGTTTTTCATGTATTTTGGTACTCGCAAATAATATACTCAAAAATAAAGAAAACCTGTCGTTTCAAACACTTTACAGTAGACAGACAGGGTCTTCCTGTTAAAATGGTTACATTTAAAAATACCAATTCATTTCTCTATTTGTCATCCATGTCCATATAGTAATTATCTGCGGTACTTTAGAAATCAACGACTGATGTTGATTACATAGCCATGTGTACTGTGTACGTTGTACTTAAACATTAAATATAAGAAAGGCTTCTGTAATTTTTTTCTTGACACCACACAAATTAACCGCCCTGTCAGGTATATAACACATCAGCATCACGGTGACACGTGAATGCAATATGTACATTAGTAATTTTTTTTTAATTACGGCGTCTGACTGCAATTACGACTGGTTGCGGGTTCTATTCCCATTCGGGGGAATAATCATAATTCTCATTCTGGTAAGATAAAGCGAGACATTGGGTGACTTTGTCAAAAAGTGTCCGCCAGTTAACCACGGCGTTGAGTTTTGGCACTCAACACAAAATATTATGGAAATTTGATTTCGGGCGGAAATTGGAGAACGGAGTGTCTTGACCCTATGTTCTGTAACGGGAGAAAGCGTAAAGATAAAACAAAATAACAATACATATTTTTCTATAAGCTGCTTACAGTAATTGTTATCTTTTTAAATTACAATCTAAAGAATATATAATGAGTATTTTAATTATAATTAAAATATGAGATTATTTCCGTAAACACACATTAACACATTGTGAGAGTAGTGCAGGTCTCACGGGTCGTCGCGCTAGGAAGTTTGTCGCCGGCCTTCATGGACCATGTGCACTAACCGCGCTTCCTGGTCCAACATATAATTTGACGGTAACTCTTGAAATTAATTTACTATGCTATAATACTTTTTTTTATAAAAAAACACTAATAGCAATTCCTCTGATAGTTTTGAAACATCAACTCAAGAATACTGCGAAACTCAAGATTATGGCTTAAATACAATAATATAAAAAATCATTAGTTTTTACTTCCTGAATAGTTGTACAGTTCAATTCATTGGTAATATTTTGTTAAGTGTGAAACTCCTTACAGTTATATTGAACTCAAGTTGTAGTAGGAAATTGAGAACCACTCTTGTTGAACAAAATATATCATTTTCTTCTTGGCATTTTTTGATTTATTTATTTATTCGGATCTCTAGCGGTTATACATATTTCTTTACATTTGCACATTTTCTTACTGTACTTAGTAACTAAGTACGACTTGTTATAGGAGAACACATTATTATTGTACTTAGTTCCTAAGTACAACTAATTATAGATGAACACATCATTCACAAATTATAACAATGTATAAATATATTACTCTCTAATTAATCTATGTATATGACAAATTATACAAAAATAAGGTTACATTTTTTCATGACGACGGAGAGTCTATCGTAACTAAAGTCTATTGTTGCCTCTTTTTTAAACACGCATTATATGACTTTCATATACGTATTGGATACGTATTGGACCTTTATTTCCAAGTTTGGTTTACGTGATGTCAGTCTGGAAGAAAATACATGGGTTACGAGGGGACCTCCGAGGTATATTAACATTGAACCTACTTAACAGTTCGCTATCATCAATTTTTCCATTTAATATGGAATGTAAAAATTTCATATCGATAAACGATCTATGGACTGCAAATGTTTTCAATTTAAAGCAATTTAGTTCATCTCTGTAGCCACTACTAAGATTTTTATCAATAAGTTTGTTCTCAATTTCCAATTACTAAATAGGTTTAGGTCAGTTCAGTTATTTAATTATGGCGCTTCAATATACCAATTCAATGCCACTAGAGCACAAATCACTTCACCAATGTCACAATTTATGGAGAACGCACAAAAATGATAAAAAGGTAAAAAAAGTTTTAGTTAAACTATGATAAATTGCATGTGTTAGAGTTTATATTTATAATTGTATAAAAATTGTCTTTGGTATAACGACAATACTTGTTGGTTATTAGTTACTGTCATATTTCTTTGCTACCTCCGTCTACTACTGTCAGTCGAGTATGAGACATTGTAGAAAGCGGAGTAATCAATTCTAAAATAGTATATAATGCTTTTATTCTGAGCCCTTTCACTTTTCAAGAGATGCAGTAATAAAGCAGCTAACTTTAGCTATAACTAAATAAATATTCACAATCGATTTATAGACACTAATATAGGCTTTTTTCCAGCTTAACGCTTTTTCCCATATAGCAGGCAGTCAGAAAGAACCTAGTGTTAAGACACCCCCTTATCCGTTTCCTGCCCTAAATCAAGACATTGCGTGTTACTTAGGCACCAGAACGGAAAAATTAAAATACTTTTAAATATTATAATCATCAGAGTGGAAACTGAACCCACAACCACACACGTTTCCAGTCAGACGCTGCCCCGCTGTGCCACGATGACCGAAACTAATAATGGTAATAAATATTTATTAATAAGGTGTTTGATTTTGGGAAAGTTTATCCTTTGATTTTAATTAATATATTTACATAAAGAACTAAACACTAAAATTAACAAATATCCAATTGATCTACGTACTGAGATAGAAGTTATATTATTATTATATTAATATATACGAAATCATAGAACTTGCGTCACGTCACCGAACGCCTAATGTCGAATATAATTTTATGGCAATAGTCGTATGTCTTAGAATACAGTTTTATGTCAATAGATGGAAACACTAGATTGATGTTGATAGTTTTAATTAAAACACATGAAATTTCTGAATTTATTATTAGTACTAAAATGTTAAATTATAAGTTTCCACTTCTATCGACCGTTTCTGTGACAATTTTTTATTTATCCTCATGTTATAATTAACACAGAGAGGACTTAAGAACGATCGGTTAAAATACAGAGCCTAAACCTTTCTCTTTTCCATATAAGAGACAATTCTTTTCTTCTTTCTTTCTCTTTTCCATATAAGAGACAATTCTCTCTAGGCAAATAATTATAAATACGAAACATTCTTTATATTAAAAAACCCTTTACAATAAACCATATATATTAAAAAAACTGTAATTGCAACATTTAATGTGTTATTTACTCACTTTGTAGCAATTATGATAGGAATTTATTGGCTTTTGTTTCCGTTATGTAAACTAGAATTCAAGTTTCATTTCATAAAAATTTCGTAATTTTTGTTTAAAAATGTATAAACAGTGCAATGACATACGGGTCGGCGGCCGTTATCGCCATTTTCACTGAAGTGCTGAAATTCTGCAATCGTTTTTTATCAGTTGCGTAGGATTTTGCTATTTTTGTAACAGTTATATTCATTCGGGTTTAATGATTCTAATATTTTTTAAAATATTATGTTTCACATATTTAAATTTCAGTAATGCTGTTCGATATTTTTCTATTTATTGCCTACTGATCATAAATCTATACAAATAAATAAAATTGGAGTGTGTGTTCATAACATTAAAATGAAAATTTGGATGTATACTCGATACCAAAATAACAATATTAACAATTTTGAAAGGAAACTATTTTTAACCGGATTTCTAGAGTATATTTTTGGTATTTGAAAATATATTTTAGAAACCCAACGTTTCGAACACTTTAGAGTAGTCCCTGACAGGTAGAATAATCCGGTTGAAAATAATTTCGTTTAAAAATGTGTAATAACGCAAAAATTAAAGACCTTATAATTTTTTACAATTTTTGTCTGTCTGTCTGTTTATTCCGGCTATTCTTTGGAACGGCAGATAGCTGATGTAATATTGAGTAACATACTCTACTTAATATTACATCAGCTATAGAGTAACTTAGGCTTCTATTTTAAAATTTCCCGCAGACGAAGTCGCGGGCATAGGTAATTAATAAATATATGTTGCAGCCTTTATAAAAATAATACCCCTAAGGGGTGGAATAGGGATTGGAAATTTGAATAGGAATCGTAATTGTGAAATCTTAATTTTTGAATAGATTATTTTCATTTCTCCGGTCTGTCAACAAATCGTGGTTGATTTAGTTCCGCCATTAAACACGCAATGTCTCATGTTCAGGCGGAAAGTGGAGAAGGGATTATCTTGAAACTAGGTTCTCTTTGACTACCCTGATATACGGTTCAAAGAGTAAAGCTTTAAAGTACTAAAATTTTCAATTCATCTTTAGAATTGAAAAACAAAGTTCAAAATTAAGCATAAATCAATTCAATTCTAGAAAATCAATTGTCAAAACAAATAATAGACAAGTAAACTAAAGTGTAGCAAGTAGCAAGATAAATAGATTTTCGATGTAACGAGGTACTAGAATCTAGCTTTGTTTCATATGGTAATAACTAGTGCAAATTACAAGTTTCTAAGTATAAGTATGCTTTTCACGTGTATGAAAGTTCTCCCATACCAGGCTGGCTCGTTTAGATCTCGAATAGATTGCAGAATTTATAACATTTGTGTCTAGAAATAATTGTTGAAAGTGCTATGATATGTGATGTTTTGATTACACTCTATGACTCTACTGAGACAAGTTGCAAGCTGTTTTATGTATATAATGTTACTGTGTATATGGAGTCATCGTGGCGCATTGGGACAGCATCCGTCTACAAACACGATGGTAGTGGATCCGATTCTCACTCGGGGGAATGTTTAATCAAAATTCTTTACATTTCTCAAGTGAAACTAGAGCAGATACTACCCACTAAAACCCAGCGGAAACCCTCTCCACCCCCATGAGACGTCGCAGGAAATCTCGCGTATACGATTCCATTCATTATTTAATATTACATTCAAATATACGAATCATTCTATTTAATTAATAGCTTTTAATTGTCAATTAAAAAACGATGAAGTAATTTTAACAAAAGCTACTATATCAATTACTTTACAATATTTTGCTTTGATCTTTGATTTTCGCGATTACTACACATTTTGAAATGAAACTATTTTTAACCAGATTCATCGCTTCAACTTTTGGTATTCGATAATACATTTTGGAAACTCCACGTTCTATTAGTTGAGGTAGTTTCATATAATAAGTCGAATGCCACCTCAGTCTAACTGTGACCACGGACTACTGTAAAGTGTTCGAAACATCGGGTTTCTAAAATATATTTTCGAATACCAAAAATATACGCGATTAATCCGGTTAAAAATAGTTTATTTTCCTATACTATGGTCTTCATACACAAGCCAACTGTGTCACAAGGCCCTATTATAAAGTAATATTTACTAGAAAACGAACACCTGATTGATAGTGTACAGTTACAATAGGTAAGAACAAATTAACCTTGAAAAGTGGACCATGGCAAAGCTATGTTTAACCCATACCTCGTACCTTTCACCGTTCGGGTACAATAAGCGAAATAAATTATATTCGAGTGCTCTATAATATTAGTATAGATATTTGTAACCATTTGTAGAGTAATGAGTTTCTTTACGTGTACATTTAAGGTCACTATTAAAGTAGTTTTTACTTCACTTTTCATTTTATACAAGTTGTTGAATGTTACTTCGTTCACTGGACTTTATAACCATACCACTTCCATTTATATATTTTATACTTTCGACTATAAAACCATGTTTATCAAATATTATTTATTCAAATAAGTACTTTAGAATCTTTTTATTTTGTTAACATTTTTTAAAGGTTATTCCCACACTTAGGAAATTGGCCAGAGCGCTTGAACGGTTTTCAAGAGGCGCGGGTTCAAATCCCGCTGCGTTCAAATTTTTTTATACGTTTTCTAAATATATCTTTTACTTTAGAATCGTCAATTGACAAAATGTCAGTATTGTAAGTCCTAGCGGCAGCTACCTCCGGCTCGGAAGGCAGTTCTGTTGAGAAGAGCCGGCGAGAAACGCAACATTTGCTTTTTTCAAATATCCTCTCTCTCTGTATATTCCTTGTCTTATTGCTTTCCTGTACTCTCCAAGGAACCTATATACCAAATTTCTCCTTTTTTTGCCCAACAGTTTTCGTCTGTTAGTTACACAGTTAGTAACAGAAAAGTTTTATATGTTGTAAATGTGAAAGCATTTTTTCACTTTTTTTATTACTATGTCAGATAAGTTGCTGAATCAGTTTTAATGGTTTTTGACAATAATGGAACGATAATTGAACATAATGCACCAGCTATAATTTATTTAATAATATATTTTTTTGAAATGTGATACATACAAGTAGAAAATGTAACTGTAAACGAAATTATAATAAAGCTTAGGATTATTGTAAAATGTACTATGCACCTCTTACGGAGAAAATTATATAAACCAATATCTGGTGTTGGATTGACTTATTTACCATTAAGCTTATAGTTTTCTATTACAATACTTTTACCCACAAACAGTTAGTCAGTCAATTAGTCAATTAGCCTAGCGATCCGACCGAATTGGGCATATTGCGTATTGAGTAGCCAAACTCAACGCCGCAATACGCTACAATTAAATGCTTAAAAGTGTGATTATCACAAAATATTCTATTATTTCATCAAAAATACCAGGCTAAGGATATTTTACAGTTATCCTAGCAAGGACAAGTGTCATCGGATTGGTTCGCATTGACCGGTGAAGGTGTTCAAATCGTGTTAAAACTAATTAAGCCAGATCTTAAATTTATAGGTTAACTTTAACACTTTGCTGAATTTTCATCTGTAGATAAAGTAAGTTTTAGAAACTTGGTCCCATTTTCTTCACGTACTTGTTTAGAAAAAGTAACCAAGAAAAAAATATATGAAAATAAAAATGTGAAGATATACGCTACGTAATAGCGAAACTAGAAATCGACCATAACCATATATATTTATTTTAATTAATATCTTTATTACTGCAATTATAGAGCTATTTCGGAATCTAGAGCAAGAAGTTCCCAAATTAATGCATGCAATCGCGAACTAATTTGAATTCTAAATGATTTGTTACGAATGCCAGTCGTAATACCAACACCGAATAATACTGTGACTATCAATTATTACGGCGGTTTATTAAGGTCGAAAAGGGACCTTTCACATTTAACCGGTTGAAAATGGTAGTTATTTTTAAAAAAACATTAATTTTGTGACTAGAAATAAAGAGTAATGCCTTATTTATATAAACTTAGACTAATAAATTAAATATCATTGATAAAAAAATCAATAAGAAACCATTTTAATATGATATAGTCCAATAGAAATAAATATTACATGGATAAAAACAGTGTGAACGTAAATACTGTCAAACATTTAGCAATGGTACAAGATTTTCTAATGATATCTCAATTAGTATTATATTATATATAGTATTATAAAATATTGCACTAATGTAGTAACAGCTTCGTCTAATGACACTAATTTATTGACAGTAAAGAGTTACCTAACTTAGTAATAAAGTGCTATTAATATAACATATACACATAAAAAAAGCACATTTATTGCCATAAGCGAATAAATATAACATGCGAAAAAAAAAACAACTTATGGCAAAAAGAGTAACTCAGCTCATCTCGAACATATTATTTTAACATTTTTTAAAGTGTTAATTGCACACTTAGCACTTCGCACATTCAACGGTTTCAAGAAGCGCGGGTTCAAATCCCGCTTTCTGAATATGTCTATCTCAAAAATCGCTGGTTTTCAGTAACACTTTCAAAACTATATTCTTATATTCTTTCTATATGATACTATTTCTATGTTATACGTCTAGATGTGTACGCTCGCGCGCGTGTGTGTGTATATATGTATGTTGTTATGTACATACATACGCACACTCATACATACATACATACAATGTGTGTGTATGTGTGTGTGCGTGAGAGTATGAGGGTGCGTTAAACATGCAATTATTGCAATTCGGGTGGAAAGTGTGAAAAGTGTGTGAAAAAAGTGTGGAAGAAAATGAAGTGTGGAGGGTCTCACTAGATTCTCTCTGATTACTTTTCTATGTGTAAAGTTGAAATATAAAACAAATATAAATTTGGCCAGATTCTCTTTTGCGATAACAAACTAAATTATATTAATAAAGATGAAGTGTAGAAAACCATGAAACTAATATAACTCGTAGCTAATGACTTATGAAGCTTATTAGGTAGCAGTAAAAGCGTGACGCAAATAACACTATGTGAAACCACTAAAATTATGACAAAGTTTTAACTCAATCGGGAACATGCTTAACCAGTTTAATGTAAGTATTGGCTTAGAAAAAACATGAAGGCATAGTTATGTATCACATAATTTTGTTACCTCTATTTTGATTTACATATTTATTAGAAAATATATTGAGAGCAAGATTTAGGAATATATAAATAATATTTTGTATCTATCTCAATGAAAAAAACGAGCAAGTAAACGATTTTGTGTGGAGTGTCCTTTTGAAATAAGCGTTACATGTGCGTAGCTTATAAGTATATGCAAAGCATAGCATGCATGTTATGCATACCATATATATATATATATATATATATATATATATAATCAATGTGATATTATACACCTTTAGCTTATTATCTTTGCAAACACTTAAAACTAGCTAGACGGGTGTCTAGCTAGTAATACCAATACCAAAGTAAAGTAAGCAAGTCAAAAGAACAACTTTATGTAGTTAAATTCCATCAATACACAAAATACAAAAGTATAGAATAAAATAATGTGTCAAAAAATGTTCGCATACTTCTACAATTATGGATCTTGAATCCTCTTCATTGAAAACCGGTTTCGAGTTGCGATTTATATCTTCATGACCACAAAGCGTTTAAAGGGTTTAAACTATTGACAGATCAGGTTTCATAATAAACGGCTTTAACTAGTTAGTGTATGAGTGCGAGTGTTCGATGGGGAACCGGTGTCACTCGCAAGACACGTGGCCCTCGCCAAGGACGTGTCACATGATGTATGATCAAAAAATTCAACTGAAAAGAAAGCAAACGTAAATACTAGGTGTCCTTTGCTCACTGAAGTAAATTGCCGTTTTGTAGCTAGTGTTATTCACTATTAAGAATAATCGTCTTTGGACTCGCAACCCCAAGCTAAGCCAAACTTGTTAAAAATTTTGCACAAAATTTCTTATGATGAATTATGATCAATTTTTAACTTATTGTTTATTATATATATATATATATATATATATATATATATATTTTCTTTAGTGAATATTGCTTGTAAATAGTTGGCAAGAACAAAACATATCTATAGCATTCAACACTCGTGATATGTTAATTTCATATTCGTTGTATAGGTACAATTCGATGATTTACTGATTTTACAATTCGATAATATACATATATTTTGTTATCTATGTACAGCAAATATATTATATTTTATAATCTGTCACCAAATTTAAAAAGTGATTGTTAGTTTCGACCCTGTCGAAAGTGACACGGCAATAGCTATATTTTTAAATTTCTCGAACTGGCAAATTCGAAATGCCGTAATTACGAACCGTAAAAAGAACTAAACTGAACTATATTTTTAAATTCAATCCAATTACGCGATTAAATAATATGCGGCGATAAACTCCACCCAACACACAAAGTAGATACGGGAGCATAAAAATTATATTTTAATATTTGGTCTAAAAAAAATTAACTTCATATAAACATTTATAAAGGAAAACAGGAAGCAATTGTAAGGTAATTCATGAAGTACGCGATTAGCCGTAGAGAAACCTACTCAAATATATACGTAATTAGCTGACCTGCCTATTGACCGGTTACACTAGTATAAGGCTTCCTTTTACAAATCCTCCAGGCTGAGTTTGACCAAGGGAATTATTGTGGACATATGACATGCCCACATTATAATCTAGTTACTAAGGGAAAACTGTAATTATATATGTATTATGATATATTGACCTATTTAAAAAAAATATAGTAATAACTGTTGTAAATATACACATTATTTTTAACATTTTAAAGTGTTAATCACACACTTGGGAAATTGTAAAACATATTTAGAAAACGAATAAAATTTTCGGGTTCGAATTCCGCTGCGTTATAATTTTAAATAGGTTTTCTAAATTTGTTAATATATGCATTTGTCAATATATGCATTTTTTATGTGTTATAAATTTTAAATCAAGTCCCATTATACTTATGTATGTGAAGTGGAGAACGGAGTGTCTTGACACTAGGTTCTCTCTGCGGGCAAATGCGCAAAGCTAGTTCACTTATATTTAACAAAATCAATAAAAATACTCTTCCTATATCAATATATTTATATTCGTATATTATTTTATGTTTGGATTTCGGAGACTCACCTGTGCCTACAGAACTTGTAATTAATCTAGTTAATAGGTTATATTTATTTAAGTAGCCAAATTAATTTATTGTAATGTGCGATTGCATAAAATGAATAACTAATAGCAAAGAAGCCTTGGTCGCAATGATTTATATCAAAACCACATTCCATGGCTTTGTTGATATTTGCCTATAATCTGACAAGTGTTCAGATTTACTGTCAGAGAATGACCTTGGGTTAAGCAATGAGTTTGTCCAGAACAGGTACTTAATTATAACGCAAGTAGATTATATCATTGGCCCTTTAAGTGTTGATTATAAATCTCTATTGTGATTTTTTATCTTGTAGTAAATGCAGCAATGCTCATGTATAAATTATATTAAATAAACTACTTTAGTTCTAACATATATATTTTATATGTATATAGTTACCATTGCGCATCATGGCTTAGTGGGGTAAGTAAGCTTTGGATGTAATCGCGATACTCGTAGGTTCGTTCCCTAGGATGATTATATTTTCATTTCTCCGCTTTGCTAACACAGATTGGAAATAGACGGCACGTTCAACACATGCAATGTCTATTTGTTTACATTTTTTAAAGTGTTATTCGCACACTAAGTAAATTGAATAAGATATATTTAGAAAACGTATAAAAATTTGAATGCAGCGGGATTTGAACCCGCGCCTTTTGAAAATCGTTCAAGTAACATCTAATGTCTACAATAGATTCTATCTACCTATTCGTCTACTGGATAAAAATTTTGTGAAGCTTGTAAATAAAACAAATATGTTTTAAATAAAAAAAAAACAGTTTCATGAATTCATTAGTAAACTCTTTTAAAAAATTTTTTAAATCGATAACGAAATACTAATAGAAATAAATATATCCAAGCGAGAGCTTGTGGTAAATTTTATGTTAATTATTAATGGCAATCTATACTAAAGCCAGCCCATAGTTACTTGTTATCCTTTGACATAAAATTCTGTTGCAACTTGGTATAAACACTTGATAAAAAGTATTAATTATTTTAATCAGGGCACTCATTTCACAATGCTCTACTAACGTCAATCAAAATCATCGACTAACCAACAAATACCTAAGGATATTGAAAAAGACATATTCAGAAAACGTATAAAAATTTGAACGCAGCGGGATTTGAACCGGCGCCTCATGAAAACCGTTCAAGCGCTCTGACCACTCTAAGGAACAAAAATAACAAATACCTACTTTCTAAGCCACCGCAGTTACAAATATACCATAAAGAATTTCGTTCAAAGGTTACCGCAATATTTTGAGCCCCAGTTTTCTATAACGGGCCTTAATGATATAATAATGGACACGGTCGCGTGTGTAATTATCCTTATGAGGTCCGGATTGAGGTGACTCGTGGGTCGATGATGGACATACGAAAGACAAAGCTTATTGATGCGGCATCTTCTTGTAATATAAAACTCGTGAAGCATATATAAATCACCATTTTTCAAACCACAGCGTCTAAAATGTGTTTGGTAAACCTGGTAGCTTTAAAAAAAGAAAAAAAAGTCGAGTCTCAAATTACGTTTGATCCTATATCACAACCTGCAAATACCTAACCTACCTACTCTGTAATCGATACAAGTCCTGTACGGATAAGTGTATCTTTAGATAGCTATGGCATTTATACCTAACTAGCTGTGCTCGTGAGTTCATCTGCATGGAAGTTTAAAATCAAATTAGTTACTCCTAAGTTACTCCTTATTACATAAGTTATCTGTCAGGGAAAGTCGCGTCAAAATCTGTCCAGCCGTTCCAGAGATTAGCCGGAACAAACAGCTAGACAGATAAAAATTGTATAAAATGTACCGTGTATACATACATATGCATTTAGTCACGAACAGCTATTTTAATGATTCTTAAATACTTGTATGTTATTGAAAAGTAATTGAAGTTATTAATTGTTGGTGGTCATCCATACCCACTTAAGATATCTATATCCAGAACTCTATAAGTATTATTTTATCTTATTATTTGGTTGTATCTTGTACCCTTACCATGGCAGGTATATGTGGATATATCGTGGTAAGGATGGAAAATCTAAGTATCTCTAAATTTTAGATATTTATTAAAGGTAGGAACTCCGTCAGAACTCATAAGGGTGTTATGAAGTTACTAATATAAATAGTAAAAGTGTCATGCCATCAATTCAAACAATATTCATTATTTTTTAATAAATGTCCATTCTATACGTTTCTAAGCTTATAATCATTCTGTGTTACAGCAATATCTTTTTGCTTCATCTTTTGGGGGCGAAGACCGGTTTTCGTAATTTTGTGTAATTCACATAGATTGTGTCCGTGTCATAATGACATATTATAAATGTGATGTCAATTTTGTGGACTCTGCGACTAACGGGAAGTGGTAAATCGCTGGATATTAAGTATTGTACAAAATTGCTCTACATTCCACTTGAGGAAATTAAAATTTATATCTTCTACATACTACGTAGATAAGAATTCATTATGAATATATATTTGGTTAACATTTTTTAAAGTGTTATTCCCACACTAAGGAAATTGAAAAAGACATTTAGAAAACGTATAAAACTTTGAACTTGACAACTGGTTTTCGAGAGGCGCACGTTCAAATCCCGCTGCGTTCAAATTTTTATACGTTTTCTAAATATGTCTTTTTCATTATGAATATCTTGGAATAAGTCTTCAATCATATTTTGATTTTTTTTATTTATATGTCAATTCATTAAAGTTATTAAATATATATTAATATTGTTAAATATATATTAAATGTATTACAAAAATCTGTTACTTTAAAATTAAAATCTTATATGATACTATTACAGTTATTATTAATTCCTAGGGAGGTGACTTGTTATATAAATAAATAAACTTTCAATATTGTCTCAATCTGAACTAGTGATTTATCAAAATTAGCTGATAGGCTGATTGCATTTGCTTGATGCATCCGCGTGATATGACAGAAGAGAAGAAACTCCTTAAAACTCCACGGTTTTACCGTGTGAGTGCCGGGCCCATCACATTGAAGAAACAGGAGCTCGAAGCATTGCCTGGTACATGCGACCCCTATAGACTTAGATGCCAGTTTAAACTATAGGATTGTACCAAAAAAACACATTACACCTTTATATGTACTAGTGCACAGTAAGCTTATGTAAGATGTTGTATATATAAATCTCCTGGCATATGAGGGGTGACAAATAATTGTTTGTTGAAACTTCGACATTCATTCATTATCATATTATTATTACATATTTCACAGAGTTTGTTGTATATGAAAACCGTCTTTTGTGCTACCAGGACGGCGAAACAAAAATATTTACATTTTATATATTTTTTCTTAAAGTAAGTATGAAACTCACAATTAACGCGTGCGGTCTTTCACTTCTGTTTTCTTTTAAACATATTTGATTAATGTAGGTATTTTAAAAATCTTAAAACTTTGTGTAATACAGTTTCTTTAAGAAAATTCTGTTAAAAACCATAATATATGTTGATATTTTTTGGAGATTAAATATAATAAAAAGCGAATACAGCCTTGAATATAAATGCACTTGAAACACGAAAGTGTGTAAATTGTGGGAGAAAGTTGACTTGTAAGTTGACTGCACGTGGGCATAGTTCACTAATTTTGTTTTTATTTTTTAGAGATCCCTATGTGCTTTGGCTTAGAACTATTATATATATATATATATATATATATATGTAAGTGAATTAAATTGTATTATTTAAACATATTAATCTCTGATAGAAATAGCCTTAGTGAAATAATTTTGTTTTTTACAAAGCAAAGCTACACACAGAGAAAATAAAAAAATAGGTATAAGCACGTAAAAAAATTATATGCGATTTGAGTGATTTCCTCTAGGTTTATTACTATTAGTCATGTAATGGATTGTATAATACATGCACCAAAAAACCACTAACAACACTTGTTGGTAATAAAAATACAACAATAGTGATGTACTCTTATGTAGTTATTTATGTACTGGTAAAACTTATTTATAAATTTTCCTATTATTTAATATTAGAGGTTCCTCACACCACAATTTCTTAGAAATAAACATTCTAAATGGCTGTCATATATGGGATTTATGTCCGTATAATTTTGAGGGAAAGTAATAACTAAGAATAAAATCAAGCAATGAATTTTTATAGTGGGCTAATGGCTGGTCTTGGCGCCACGTTAATACAGACTTCGAATAATTTGTCCCTAATAAAAATGTCTGATGTACAATTTAAAATTATAATATGATCGTAAAGTACTTTGGTTAAATTTTTTGTTGTTGGTGTATAAGTTGAGTCCGTCGTAGCTTAATTATTATGCCGCACCACCTGAATTCCGCAGCAGCTGCAGGTCTGGTGGTCCCAAAGGAAGCAACATATGCATTATAGGCGTAAAACAAAAAATAAAAAGTTTGCGACACCACTTTACATGATTTATGATGATGATCATATTGAATCCTTCCTTCATGTTTGCTTCAAATATAAATTTGGCTCTCTTGGCGCATATCAGGTTGGGTCAGGAGAGAACTCTAGTGTCAATATACTTCGTTCCTCCTTTCCGCCTGAAATCGAGACATTGCGTTTTTGAGTGGCGGAACGCCGCGCAATATAATTATTAGATATCCCAATCTCATAATATTACGTGATAATTCTGCAGTAATGTTAAGGCTGGATGTGTACCTTCATCTAACATGTTGTGATTGACTTAATTTTTTTTTACTGTTGTAAAGGTTAATGTTGGCCCTACTGACCTGGAAAATTGCAAGCATTACGTGCCTGCTTGAGAAGGTAATATAAATGAGAATAAGAGCTATATACTTAAGGAAACCTACAATATAAATTTGAAGTAAGTAAATCAGAATTTATAGTTTGGTCGTGCCATTTCCACGTTCAAGAGTTGGACGGTTTCATAAAGGCGCTGCCATTTTTATAAATTTTCTAAAAATAGTTTTCATATCTTAACTGTATGATTTATGAATAACACTTAAAAAATGTTAAAACAAATATTATTTTCTGCTAATTTTGAAGTGCAGTTGAAAAAAATTATATGTATGAAAAAGTCATCATTAATTATATTTGAAATATGAAATATTTCATGAAATTATGAAATATTTCAAGTATACATGTATATTAAAAAATAATAGTATTTGATATATTATTTTACTAATCACATAGGTTCAAGAGACTCGATATAAATCCCGATTGCCCTTGAAACATCGCCCACAACATAACTGATACGTGTTCTCGATTACAATGAGACAAATTATAAGGAGTTATCACACTGACTATACTTGTAATAATCAAACATATATATGGCTCTAAGTTTCAATTTATTTAGGTATATAGATTTTTTTGATACTCTCAAAGTGATTGAGATACACTAAATACATACAGCTAAAATTGCTCGTCGTTGAAAGCACAATTAACAGTTAGTTTTCAATTTGTCTTTTAAAACAAATGGACCAGTGGTGTTGGTAAGGTCTGTAATAAACAGGTGATTGATTATTTATATATATAGGTAGCTTTTTACAATATCATATTGTAGAAAATTTTAACGTAATTTTTTAAAATTATATATTTTTACAATTTATCTTACAGTCATTGTGAATACAGCGGCCCTTAACGGCCGTTTTATTTTGGACGGTTGGCAAAGGAATGCAAGCAAAAACTTAATAAAAACCTAACACACGTGGCATAGGGAAGGCAATCGCATGCTTTATTCATTATTATATGAGGCTCACTTAAATTGTTTTGCATTGATTTTAATATATTAATAAAATGGTATCTATGATTCTAGTAGACCAAGATTCTACTATCAAGCACAGCTTAAACTGTCCTGACGGGTGGCCGCTACGATGGTTATGGGTTCGGTTCCTACTCTTGGAAAAAATTTGTATATTTATATAAAATATATTTATATAAATTTTATATAAAATAAAATATAAATGTTCCAGCTCGACACTGAGATAAAAAACCAGATCAAGGCAAAGCAAAATTCCACGTTGGATCAATTAAATCTGAATAAAGCACAGCTTATAAAAGCAATTTCTTTACATGCAAAAAAAAACAAAAAATGTTTTCTCAATAATAAGCTTTTGCCTTGAATGTACTCATTTAACTACATCAATTATGTAGGTCGGTTATATTATGTTTTTTTCTGCCATTAGGTCAACAGCACATTAACCGGGGTCTTAACAATTGACAAACGTCCAGACAAAATAAAACGATACGTAGATACGTCTCATTGAATGCAGATGGCTTAGCCGAAGACGATTTTGATTAAACTGAACTTATGTTCTTAATATTTCTGTTATAGCTTGAATTACTTTCTCTTTCTTAGACCTTGGTTAAGTATTTGGGCTGAATTTATTGTTCAGTATGTCAATTTCGTTCTAGTATTTCTCCCAATACTTTTTTAATATATGTCGACCGTACTTACAGACGTAATTTACTATGCAACGACAATAGATTAGTGAAAATAAACATATGCGCTTTTACTCATTTTATATCAATTATTAACGCTAGATCGTATCTCTAAAGACTTAACTGTTGGTTTATTTGCAGGTAAACGCTTTTTTAAATCGCTTTATTGTTATAATAAAATAAAATGACCTTACTAGGTTGCGAGTACTTCGTAATGTTTCCTACATTGCGTAGAGAGGCCATGGTATTAGAATATTCAAATTCACAAACTGACTGTAAAATATCATTATTTTAAGTTTATTTAAATTGAATTATGTTGTACTAGAAATATAAAATTAAATGTTAGTTTTATTTCCGTTTCTATCATTTATTAATATGCAATAAACATTTATTGCATACTAATAAATGATATGGCCTTTTAGTTTGTCCTAATTATTAAATTCTAAGTAACATAGGAATTAGTCTTCCACCATCGTGGCGCAGTGGAACAGCGTCTGACTGTATGCGTGATTGATCTTGGGTTCGAGTCGTAATCGGGGGAATGATAATATTTATAAAATATTTTGATTTCTCCGCTCTGGTGGAGAACGGAGTGTCTTGACACTGGGTTCTCTTTGACAACAGTGCTATGTGAGAAAAATCATGAAACTAAAAAAGTCTCTTTAAAATGTACTATGGAAAATTCTGAGTAAGCTGGACAAAGTTTGTCGAAATTCGAAATCTGTCCGCTTTATAGTTAAACTATAAGAAATAAAAGCTGCGTTAGTAAAGTTCTTCAATACGTAATATTCGACGACAAATAAAAATCAAACGGTGAGTGGTGCAGTGGGACGGCCTGTAAACACAATAGTTGTGGGTTCAATTCCCACTTGACGGATCGAATGCTGAATGAAAATTACCAACTTAACGTTATATCTAAATTTCAATGTAAATCTAAGTAGAAGTATAAGCATAAAGCCCACACAATTGAAGTCGTCAGTCAGTCAGGCAGTACTAGGCAACTAGTCTATGCATATTTCTATATTCGAATAACACATTGATTTACAATAGTTATAGTTAAATTCGTTACAATATATTATGTAAGTATATAAAACAATTTAAATCTATACAAAGTAATAAAGTATTTAAATTAATTAGTAACAGTGTATTTTAAGTGAAAGCTTTCTTTGTTCTTTTCAAAACGATATAAAGCAGACGTATTATGGGACATTCAATTGGCAGCTGGCATGGATCAAAATGACTAACAAGTGATATGAAACCTAAAAATATATCTAAGCTTGGTTCTTGTTATGCTTATAAAGTTGAACTTTAAAACGCCTCGATAAATTTGTTGTTGTATATATATATATATATATTTATTTATTGTTAATAATCAAAATTAAAATTAAAATATATTTTGTTAAAACACTTCTAACAATAGAATTTCAATATATTTATATGTGGTAGAAAAACTTTCGACCCCCTTTTACGAAAATGATGCGGAGGGAGAAGTATGGAATTTGGCATAGTCAAAGTTTATATAAAGTAAAAGAGAGAAAAAGTACTATATTCCGTGACCTATACATATAATAAAAATGTAACTGATCGCTGTCTGAACATGGAAAATATATGAAAAAAATTATTATTAGGAGCATTTATCAATGTAATATAACCAAAAACAATTTTCTTTTCTGTTTGTCTGTTTTCTGTGCGTGTTGTACGTTCTGTGTGTGCACGCTAATCTCAAAACGGCTGAAACGATTTAAATGCTTATTTTTTACTGTTGGTATGGTAGTAAACTTCCCCTAACATTTTGTGTTTATTTCGTTTCAATCGGTTTATATATATAAAGCTACAACCATTTTGCCGTGTAGCTTACACAGTCGAAGTGAGCGGGTGGTAAGTTTTTAAATATATTTATAGATAGAGTTTACAGCATTCATTGAATCCAATTCCAAAGATAGAAAACTAAAAACAAAAAAGAACTAAAATAATTAATTAAAAACTACACTTTAGCCAATACTAAATTAAGTGTATGTATATATTAATTAATATTTTACTGGTGATAGCATACACGATGCCCCAAATGTGTCATAGGCTCATGGCTGACTCACGGGATGTTTTTAAGGGGTTTTTGCAATAAAATGCGGTTACATTCTTACATATAATATGTGGGTTATATCATTCTTTTACTATTTGTAATTCATGTACTTATTCGAAAAAGTTATTGACATTACAAATTTAAACTAATTTTTTCGTAATATAATTCTTACAGAGAGAATTTACCACTTTTCCTATACTCAGTCAAGTATAGTATGTTGATATTAAGACTATATAATTAATCTAGACACTATAACAATATTGTTAATAATACATATAGAATTGGCCATCGTGACGTAATGGGTTAGTGTCTTGATTTCAGGCGGAAAGTGGAGAACGTAGTGAATTGAATCTAGTCACTCCGCGAAATTGTAAAAAATAGTAATTTTCATCGTATTTTTTAATCACATTATTTATTTTGGTTCTTTACTGTTTACGTTTAAATTCCTATTCACAAATAAATAGTCGTTTTTAAAACTATGTAAATATGTATGTATAAAAAAACATACCTTTTAATATTCATTTTATATTCACCAAATGGTATTAAATCTAGCAAATATTTATGCAGGAAATACTTTATTTAAACACTTCCTTTTCTTTATAAGCGTATCTACATAAGAATTTCGAATTAGACTGAGTGTTTTTACGCTCCTGGCATTTTTTTACTACACGCTTTAATAACGAAAATATATTACAAAGATTATGATCTTCACTAAATACGTATACATTGAATACCCTATAAAATTTAATTAAGCTTTAGTTTTCGTGATTCTTATAGGGTACTGTACAGACGAACTTTTTAATTTGAATATAACAAACAAAATATTCTGATGACAAACGCTCAGGATCAGCTCTGAAAGCAGAATTTAATTCATATAAAATTGTAAAAAAAAATAATTAATCAAACACCTAATGTTTGATAATACTGAGAATCAAACTAAAGTTAAAAAAAACTAAAGTTCAAATTAAAACAAGCTGCATAATAATTAATACCTTGCAGTACTGAAATAACTTTTTTAATCTTTTCCAAACATTATATTTTATTAGAGGCCATCGTGGCATAGTGTGACAACGTCTGACTGTATACGCGATGGTTGTGGGTTCGATTACTCGCTCGTGGGAATGATAGAATTAAAATTATTGTAATTTCTCCGTTCTGGTGACAAAGTGTCTCAGAATCGGGCGGAAAGTGGTGAACGGAGTGTCTTAACAGTAGGTTTTCTGTAACCCTGCTGTGCGGGAAAAAGCTGCCTTAGATGAGAGTGAGATATGATAATATTATGGTTTTAAAGGATCCGAGATAGATTAGAAAGTGATGTTAATAGAAAAAGCTGATTTTAATTATATTAGTTTATATTCAAAGATACACGTATCCAAATATTAAAAATAAATTTCAAGGATTAATTAATATTTGTTATTTATCTACCTGCTATTTTATATTGTTCCTTATGTGGTGGGTGTTTCCTGATTAATATAGGTTGAATGTTAATGAAATCTTCCAATATATTTAGTATCGTAAAATACTTATATTAATATACATAGTACATACAGTGTAAGCTCCACATTCATAAAGCGTCCACATTGAATCAACTGCGAGTATTATGGCGGTTGATAAATAAACAAAAAAAAACATGTTTTCATGTTACATTTTATGAAAACAAGATAATATGATCGTATTCTTGATTTTACCAAATATACATACTTTCTATTAATAAACATTCTGAATGTGACGGCGTCTGACTGTATATACGATGATTGCGGATTCGAATCCCACTCGGGGAAATGATTATATTAAAATATATTTCCGCTGTGGTAACAAGACAAAGCATATGACAATGGAGTGTCTTGACACTAGGTTCTCTCTGCCCCAACGATGCGGGTAAAAGCATGAAGCTGGGAAAGAAGTAAATGATTGGATAAAAATTAAACTTTATTAAATACAAAAACAAAACAACAGTCATGTATTCAATTTAATTTATTAAAGAAACTTCTCGATCCTTTAAAGTTTAATTTCTCTTTAAATTTATTTCACACGTATATAAATCGTACCAAGAAATGAATACAATATATGGCTACAGTTACTTTGTTATCTAAAAGAGTAGGCGTTTAATTCAAACTCAAAAATGTATTAATAAATTAATCCATAATATCGGGTTTCCCCGTCATTGTTTACAGTTACAATAGAATGCGTGAATGGGCAATTTTAATATCTTCGTTTTGTAGAGCACCCATTTACCACATTTTTTGCATATCTCTTCGTACTGGATTATACAGTTAGGAACGCGGCACTTAACACAAATATTTTAATTACACTGCTATTGACAGTTAACGTTTAATACGAATTATTTAATTTAATGTAAGTGATATGTGATATAAAAAGCGAGTTGTTTTAAATATACCATCTTTTTTGTACGCTTTCCTTGCCTATATAATTATAAGACAATCTTGCAACGCTATTTTGATCTTGACTTGTTGCAGTTTCATATAATTAAAAATTTCTACACATGTCCGGAACCAATGGTTGTACAATATTTTCATAGCGTGGATTGCTGGGATGACCAGGATAACAAAAAAATACTTTTAATTTTAAACCTATTTTGTTAGTGTTAAAGATAAAAATAGAAACTAAAAATTCATGATTTCAACGCCGTGCTTCTGTAATAGTAATATATTAACTAGTAATAAAGACAATTAATTATATATTAAAAAAAAATTATAAATATAGACCTTTTAATATATTTTTTTTTTATAAAATAATATTTTATATTTCAGCTGAGGAATTTTCAAAACATAATATAATAAAACTGTGATCTGTTTACATCAAAATTACTGCCCTTTCAAAGGTCACACAATTCGAATCTAATAAAATCAAAACAGGGTCTGAATTTTACGACGCACTTGCAATAAAACATACTTTATTGTTCAAAATTATATTTTTTTAATTCTATAGAAATTCTTTTATTTAGTATGAAATTTTGTATTCCATGTAATGAAAGTTTATTACCGTCTAAAAACAAATTTCTGGAGACTTTTTTATAATTTTATTGTTTGATAAAAGGGGAATATGTTCCCAAGGACATCATTTTGTATTAATACCGACCATACTAGGGGTGGCGAATCACGTACACAGGATAGACGTTATATTGTAAGATCAATGTATTATACATTTAAAACTAAACCCCTAAAGTACACTTTTACTTGATGCCATTCAAACATTAAATGTCAAGCCACATGTTTGTGCCGCCTATAATTCCTTCTCAGAAGTAATCCGATTTCAAAGAACATATCCACTGATGGCCTCAAGCTATGAGAAACTAAATATTTATTCAAATCCAATTACCCTTTAAGTGAATACGCTTATTCATAAATTTAATCTATTAGCTAATTATTTATTTATTTGAAAACAAAATTAAATCTAGTTAAGATGAAATTGACACCAATAAAAGTAAGACGTGAAAGTATATATGTCTTTTCCTGTTTTACGCTTAGGGATAAAAATCTATAATAAAACACACATATAAGACACACAGGCTTCACAATTTAAATCACAAATTAAATACGCCAAAAGGCTTTCAAAATTATCCCATTTTTGATATCTTTCAATCTGTATTGTATAGCATTAAAAGTGGTTGACGCCTTATAAATATTTGTCTTTAAAAATGTAAGATTAATGATAGCTAGGTGTGAAATTTTCACTCGAAAGGAGTCGGGATCTGTCACTACTAGATAAGTAGCATGTTTAATGATAAAGACAAATAATTTTGTTTTGAATTATAGTTTGACGCATAGACATACTGTGTTATATTTAGGTTATATCTGAACGTAAAAGGAACAGTAGATTTTGTATCTATGCTATATGCAGAACGGAAGTCTTTTAGATGGTTTTTGACAGGTTAGATTCTTAAACAGAACTAAATATAAAATTTATTCATTATAGTAATAATGAAAATTATACAATGTAATATGATATTTAGAAAAAAAGCACATGTGAAATGTATGTGTATGTGTAATGTGTATGTCAGTGATTTTTATAGGTGTAAGTTTATATTTTTTAGTTTTTTATTGTGAATAGAATGTCTTTAATGTTTTAAACTTACAAAGATTGTTTTTTTTCCGGTAGCTGAATGTAATTCAAATTTAACATTTCCTTATTTATTGTACAACAGATTTTTATACCAAACAGACGGTAGCTGTCTCGGGTAACGTAGACACATTAGCTATTTCCTTTATGGATTTAATATTGAGACTAGCGTAAGAACAATAAAGTATATTAAAAAAATATATAAATTTCGTTTACTATTTTAAAGTATATCACACACTAAGGATAAAAAAAGATTAGAAAACATATAAAAATTGGACATAATGGCACTCGAAACCGCGCTTATGCTCTTATAAACCGTTCTTATATTTAATTTATACCGTGTATTTTCATCTTCTCGCTTTTTCCCGTATTGCATTGCGTTAGTTATTTAGGTTAGACAGATATAATCTAAGTGTCAAGACACAGATTTTTTGAACTTTTACCCCGAATTCGAGACATTACGTGTCAAATAACGCGCTTTGTCCTGTTTACAAGAAGCGAAGAATTGTAAATAATTAAATTAAGATCAATCGCAATTGCAGTCAGCTGCTGCTCTATTTGAAAAACAATATTAATTACTGACTTTACACAATAAGGATAATAAATGTGACTAGACTGTTTATATAATAAGTTATTATTATTAAAAAAAATTAACATAAATTGTAGTATATTTCAAAAATGTTGTTGAAATTATGAAAAGAAACCAAGTTTATTATTGAAGATACAAGGTTAGGCTGTAGATGTGAATATGTACTGTTGTATATAAATTAATATATATATATATATAATTTAGTAAAATAATAAATTTAAGAATAAAACGTTTTTTTTTCAGCCAGACACTAACTATGTAAAAAGAAATGGCCGCCAGGACTCTCCAAGCTAGTCATGTTACCACAAATAAGTTTGTGAAAGATAGTGTCCAGCTTGATATGTTATCTTGACACTTTATCAATGCACTCATTTCTGACTCGCTTCTAAGAATTTTAAATTGATTGTGATAGGGGTCCTGTGATTCAATATAGAATAAAACTGTAACTGATTAATATTTCATTACTGACTATATTATAATGAGTGAAATGGAACTGGTAACTGATTACTATGGACCATGAGTTTATTTCTAGCACGTATTTTGAGACCGGCATTAGCAGTATCTTTTTAAATTTGGTTAAGTAGACAATACAGGCGTTCGTTAATGCGTTTTATAGAAGCCCGTTTTAATAAAGGCCAAGTCCTTTACTGGAGAGTGAAGGACTTGGAAGTGAAGGACTTGGCCTTCACTTGGGTCTCCAGTCTCATACACTTTCCCGAGCTCCTCTCTCTGCATCACCACTCCACACTCTGGCAGCCGCACGCACGGTGACTTCGTGGATATGCTAAGGAGTTTTTTCTCTAGTGTGCCTATATTTTTGTAAATTAACAATTAAGGCAACACAATCAAAATAACTGCACAATCGCTCAAGTATGACATATTTGTGTGGTCAATAAAAAAATAAATTCTTGTGCTTTATTAAAATTAAACACAATAACACTAAAGGAAAAAGCATAGGAGCCAAAACAGTAAGTTATTAAAATAAATTAATAAAGTTTCATTTTTACATATATAACATGTATATTTTATATATGTATAACAAAATATATTTTTTGTTATAATTTATAAGGTTCTCTTAACGTAAACAACAGGTAGCACGTAAAATGTAGTGAAGCGATTAGAATCGTAGATACTTTTTTTGTAATCCAAAGATGATTTATGGGTTCTTTTTTATTTTTTGTTGAATGCTGAATATCGTTGATGGGTAGTAGTTGTTTTTGTCGGGACTTAATATTAAAGAAAACCGGTTATAAGCAGTGTTAGCGTGCATTTCTAAACTAAGAGAGAAATAATTTTTAATATTTTCTTAATTTAACTTTTTCACCTTCCCACTTCTTCCCGCATTACACACAAAGAGAACCTAGTGTCAAGACACCCTGTCCTCAACGGTGCTCAACGCCACTCTTTTCTCTAGAGCGGAGAAGTGAAAATAATTTAAACATTCTCCCAAGTGAGCATCGAACCCACAACCAATCGCGTTTACAGCCAGATATCAAATTGAAAAAAGATTGGATTAATAAATCCCAATTATATATTTAGTAACTATATTATATTTATTTTTGTAGCCGAATTGTTATAAGAGAATATGTATTGATAGAAATAGAAATAATATAGGAAGATTAAAAAGAAATAATGTTTCTAATTAATATTATTTTTATTTTATCAAGCTATTTCTGTAGGTAATATAAACTCTTAATATACAAAGATGTACTCAGTAAATATGTAAGTGATTTTACAACAATTAAAATATTGGCCCCAATTTAAGATTAGACATATTTAAAATTTTAATGAATGGGAAGCTTTTAAACTAATTAAGCTATATATTAAGCGTATACGGTTAATAAACTTATATATAGTATCCTCATAATACGCCACGTTTAACTTAGCTTTGAGTTAAATATGATAGAGAAAGCTTAAGCACGCATAATGAGATAAAATATGGGCAGTATTTATTGCTGCCCATATTCATTTGAGTCGTTAAAAATTTACTGTCTGAATATAAAGAAGGACATTAAATACGTCGTAAAGCTCTACCACCCGCTAGATGGGACTACTGCGCAGATGTTTCGATTTTGGTGCAACGGTCTAGCATTGTTATGTATTGAACGATAGAGAATATATGATTTTTTGTTACTGTATGGTATATATACACATTTATTTATATATATTTTCATATTTTTTTCATTAGATACCATCGTGTAGTGGGAAGCGTCTAGTAACGCGATTAGTTGTGAGTTTGATTCCCACTCGGAGGAATGATTAAATTTTAAGAATTTGAAAAATAATTACTTCCCTCTGGTATACTAAAGCGCGGCGTTGAGTTTCGCCACTCATCACGCAATTCCGGCATTTCGGGAAGTGGCCAAGAGAATGCCTTCACCCTAGATTCTCTATTACTTACTGTGCTATTCTGAAAAAAACATGAAGGTGCTTTATTAATATAAAAGCGACTGTAAAACAGTGACCGATCATTACTTTATATTTGCCCTTTTTTCTTAGACATTGGGAAGGCTAAAGTAAATATTTTGTAATTTTTTTATCAGTAACTATCAAACATTTGGATTATCGTGAAAGCTAACGATAAGCGTAGATAGATAGCGTTTGTTATTGAATATTTACCCGAATTTTGGACATATCAGGTACTCGTATATATCCAAAGTATATATTTGAATTTGCTACGTTTATTTGAATATTTTTTTATGAATTACCTAACTTATAAAAAGTATTTGCTCCATTTGGCAGGGGGTCTGGAACGAGTTTATATTTGTGATTTTTTCAAGTAAATCTTTAACCGTGCGATCTACCCATATGGGTGGTATATTTTCATAAATAGTAAAATAAACCATTATAGGGCGGCAAATGACAGGTTTCTCCAAAATCCTGCAAAAAGATCAATGTCGGTCCTAAACAAATAGGCCTATACGTGCTCCAAACAAAGCAACATATGACGGTCAGTAAAACAATGTTATTTTAAAACTCTACTTTGAAATTTTTGTTTTTGAATTTTTTAAATTAAAAACACATTTTTTATCTGTACGAATTCCTTTTGTGTGGGTTAAGCAGAACCAAGTTAGTTATATGTCGCTCATTTTACAGGTATATCACATTTAGTTAACTCGTTTATAAGAAAATTATGCATAAACAGACGAAGGTGTATGAAATTGGACAGAGTCAAACTTTATATAGAAAAGAAGTGCAGGAAGGCAATAACATTTCTTGTATAAAATAGATTATAACGAGGAGTCTAATGAATTAAATAAATAAAATGAGTCAACGCACTGCAATATTTAATACACACTTTTATATAAAGTGATATATACGTTCCTAAGGCAACGCATATTTTACGCATCAACGGGATCACTAGTTATTAATTCTTATTAAAACGTCTATGATATATAATTACTGTCTGTCGTTTTGGCATAATTCTTTTGCTTTATCGTATAATTTGCATGTAAATTTTAGCACTTGTCCAATCAATATAATATTTTCACTGCATGAACCTTACCAGAAGGATATTTTGGATAAATTTAATGTTCTTAAATGAAATAAATTCATGCTTATAATTTTTTTTTAACACGTGTTGTTTCTTTTTATTAAAAATCTTCCATTCCAGGCTCTACTAAAGAGAAAAAAGCTGCTGCTAAACATTTAAACACTCTGGCCCTCAACATGGATTGAAGGGAATCGAAATGTTCTCTTACTAATACTCTCTTATTATCTTTGTTTATTAAATAAAGAAAACAAATGAGATAAAAATTAACAAAATTTTTAAAACTTTGCGCAATGGGACAGCGCCTGAATGTAAACGCGATTGGTAGTGGGTTCGATCTCCACTCAGTACAATGATGTTTAAATTATTTTAAGAGCAAATTATTAGAGAACAAGAGATTTTATAAAAAAAAACACAAATGTTCAAAAATACACAAATATACCAACACCCTAAAGCATGTTAATTACATTATAGTAGCTTAAAGAGATTAAACTAAAAAAGTTACAGTGTAATATATATTTATCTGTAATGCTTTTAACGGTTTTTTGCGATTCACATGTACAGATTCAAGGATTGACCTCCAGCGTTGCGATAAATTCCTTCGAGCGATAAATTTGTCGCACATGTCCGGCCGGCGCCACCGCACATAAGCCTTACTGTCCACTGGATATATAATATAAAAATAAACACGTAATGTTTATTGAAATTGAATGTTGGATATTCATTTACGTTGTACTTATCGCATTTGATTTTTTTTATTCAGAAGCAGCCACAACTTTGTTCTAATGTAAGTTTGAAACAATTAAATCAGTTTCGTTATTTTTTTTGTTATTGACTTTATTTAATTTACTATCTGAACAGTTGTACACATACTTTTCTAAGCGACTTTCTCCAGTTTTATTGACGCTGTATT
Source organism: Podotricha telesiphe (assembly GCA_038994665.1). Taxonomy (NCBI): domain Eukaryota; kingdom Metazoa; phylum Arthropoda; class Insecta; order Lepidoptera; family Nymphalidae; genus Podotricha; species Podotricha telesiphe. The sequence continues at coordinate 737,718 of JAOYRR010000293.1, read as the reverse complement.
ATGGAATGTTAACCGGGGTTAACATAAATATATGCGATTATATTTTAGTTATATCTTATACTAAAATTTTAAAAAAACACCTGTCACCGCTGTAGAGTTGAGATGAGTGTATGAGAGCACGCTGTGATTCAAGCAAGCAAATAGGAACCTATTCAATTTACTCATGATCGGATGAGTGTTGGCGGAAAATAGGGTAGTAAAATTAACCTAAAACAGAATATTTCTTCTATAATATTGTATAAATATACTTTTAATATTTGATTAAAAAAATACGAACATTACTTTAAAGTAAAAGTTTTTAAGTATTATTCACACACATCTCCACGAGAAGTAAGAATTACATTTGTTTGGCAGCGTTCCTGCCAATGCCATTGCTATGCCATTGCCATGGCTTAGCGGTCAGAGTGCTTGGATGGTTTCCAAGAAGCGCGGGTTCAACTACGTCCAAATTTTCTTTAAAAAATTGTTTTCTAAAAATTTGTTTTTTAAAATGTATACTATTTTAATTTAACTAATTAATTTACACTAATTTAATAATAATGTACTCTATAAAGAACAAAATTAAATAAAGCGCGGCAATTAACTCCGCTGATCAGCAAGCAATGTCCCGAATTGAGGCTGTAAGTGGAGAACGGAACGAAATTGGCACAAGATTCTATATGCAGAGAATAACGTGGATCTGAAAAAAGATGTATTGACTTTTGACGTTATATGAATACAAATTATTATAGCATAGCATGAAACTCGCTGAGAAGCAATAGCCTCGATAGGTAACAACCCTAAAACCCTTTTGTTTTTAAAGCTGCTAATGTTATTTGCTTTCAAAATGTTGAAATACAAAAAATATAATTAACTTGTACAAACAGTCGCCTTTCAGATATCGCCGGTTTCTTGACGCCATATGGCTTACGAATGGTGAATAAGTTCCTAAATTATTTTGTAGGACAGTTGTTGATTTATTGAGAATGTTATTGTCAGACAAATTATAAAAAAAATAACTATTATTTAAACATCTATATTTAGAATTTAACAGGTACAGTATGCAGTAAAAAGAGTAATATAAAATTATTAGTGATCTCATTTTTTTAACGGTTTTTAGTTTAGAATCCCTGTAATTCGAACCACTCTCGCAACCAATTTCAGACATTGCTTTAGTAAAACTGAAACACTAACTGCATTCCTTCATAATAGTCATATTACTCATTAGAAATTACAAAATGGTATGTTTAAATATACAGATGTTAAGATATTATTATTTTAAACTATGTGATAAGGCCAGTAAGGGCTATTTCTATATGATTTAGAAATTATTAATTTGCAGGCAGTGTACAGTTACTGCACGAAGCTCAAATGTCTTGGAAATTAGTCACTGGGAGCGTTTAATAATAGTCTTATAAGCTCTCCATATTACTATGTTAATGGCCAGCTTACCAATAGTTAAGCTTAGGACATTTGTTTACACTACACATTACTACGAATTCGGTTAAGGTATTTCTTTTATAAGTAATGTTATATAAAAAATAACAATTTTCATACTTGAAAAAAAAACTGTTGAGATTCCTGCAGATTCTTTTTAACAGAACTGCCACCGATCCAGGAATAGCCTTATATACACTCGATGACTCCTAAGTTAATTTGACTAAGAATATTTTAAATTTATATTGGGATAATGACTTGAAGATTATCAGCCCCCTCGGTCACTGGTCGACTAAACTGGGTCTATGGCTGGGCGATCGCCCAGAAGGCAATTGCTCGCTCCCCCTCCTCTCCATCCCCCTATCCCTTGTTCAAAGACCGATGTCCCCCAATCTTATATCGAATTATAATCATCGCAATGCATTGGAAGCTTAAAAAATAGTTATGGTAGTATTCATTAAGGTGTTTTTGCATCCTCACCGTTTAGACATCTTCCGCGTGTCACGGCCTTCGTTAAACAGCTATCGGATTAAACACTTCAAACAATCGCGCGGACGACAGTGAATAATGTGGCTATAAATATCGTAGGATTAAATGCACGTTTTTCTATTGTTATATCAATAATTGCGTGCGACTGTTTCCATCGTCTGGCCTGTGGGTGGGTATAGTAGTAAGTGGCTGACAGCTTAACTACAGGTTCGATCATTTACGACACATATTTCTCTTAGTTTTTGCTTTCAAGTTCATTTGCGTTGATTTTTTCGTATATTGCATTACCGTTTCTTTCTTCTGTAGTTTTGTTTATCAAAAAGAAAGAAGACATATTTTATAATTATAAAACTGTATATCCTGTTTTATCTTATTTATTTGGAAATTTAGAGAAATCCCCATTTTAGTTCCGCCCCAAACTGCCCAAGGAACCGGCATTACAAATTTCGGTAATAGTTGAAAGTCAATCATTAAGTAATGGAAGAGTTTTATATACTTACTAACTAACTAGCTTATTAACTTAGTATTGCCACAAATATTGTTACTAAGAAAAACAACATTTATGTATTGTACGTTTCATATATTAGTATTACAGTGTGTTTGTTAACATTAATATAAAACTATTAAAAATATATAAAGCCAATTCGATGTGATATGATTCTAAAACGTTGAGGCCATTTATCGACAGCAGCACGCACTCTTTCTATGGGAGAATTCTTTACTGCTAATCGTATACCATAAAACCATTGCCACCACTTTATTATTTTTTGAAAGGTCAGTTAAAAAATGAACAGCCTCTCTCTCTATTAACTCTAATAGGCTGCAAGCCCTAAGTCACCTTTTAAAATATGCAACATTGTTCTAGACTCTATCTTCATCTCCCGAGATATGTCTTTTGCTTTCGTACAGGATTCCTTCAAATTCTTTTCCTTACTGATTTGATCGCCTTCTTCATACGAACACTACGTGGACGGCCAGTACTATGTCTGTAACAAACAGAGGTAGTTTCATTATACCTATCAATAGCCCGATACCTATACCTAATAGAGTATTATAGAGTATGGAGGATTTTGAAAATAGTATATGGATTGCACCATACCTACTTTATGTAATGCAATCACAGCGATTCGGTTCTCGCGACTTCCCCACTCTAAATTAATATGACAATATATTGGCGTGATAATAAGAAAAGACAATTAACAATCATATGAAAATGTTATATTCCAAATTCAAAAGTAATATTTTGTTTATTTTTAATTATAACAGTATTTATGACCAGACTAAGTAGGTATAAAGATTTAAGATAGATAAATTAAAAATATGTGGGTTTATTAATTAAAAATATGTATATTTAGGATCGGACATTTGATGACCCTAAGCTAATCTGATTTTTGTTTAATTTGTCACCGGACGTTTTTAGTTTTATTAATTAGAAAATAATTTAAATTGATTTTATTCTCTTGGAAGTTTTTCTAAAGGAAAATGGAATTCATTATAAATATAATTAATTAATTACTAATAAGACATTAATACATTAAGAATAAGAATTAAAAAACTATTATTAGACTATATTTTCTAAAAATATCAATCTACATAAAAACGCCAATAATGAATGTTCTTTAATTTTATATCTTATAAAAATTATTACCTTTTTTTTTCTTTTGTATCCTTAGAATAAAATATATAATATATATAAAAGCGTCTATTTCCACCTTAAAGGCCGGCAACATCCCTGTAGCTTTTCTGGTGTTACACGACGTCGTGGGCGGAGGTGATCACTTACCATCAGGTGACCCGAACTCTCGTCTGCCTTGTCTCTTGAATATATATATATATATATATATATATAATATGTACTGTCAATTTCTTTGCTATTTTTGTATGTTAATAGTGGGACGTCTGAGGTCGTAATGCCTAATACATAATATTGCTCATAAAACACTTAAGTTTAAAATTTAACCGACGCATCTGAGGGCGTCATGCGTCATCAAGGTTAATATATGATGTACAATTACAATAGTTATACCCATTTCATACACGAGCCTTTTTTTAAAGATTTTATTTACTTATTGAAATGAAGTTCTACTCTCTTCCTGTTGACGGTTTATAAATTAATCAATTAAAAGTCCTACATTTACTGCATCATCGACATCATTTTTGAAGTAAAATAGTTTCTTTTAAAAAACAAAATTAAAAAAAAATTCAATGTAAATATAAAAAAACTGAATATGTCAAAATACTAGACGTACTAAAAGAAGCGCTGCCAGTCATTAGACAATTATTTCAAAAAGTAAGTGTAACTTGGAGTAATAATAAAATGACCACCTCTACAACTGTATATCACCTTCAACTAAACTATTTAAAAGTACAACTTAGCCCGATCATATCCTAATGTGTACTTATCTTAGGTTATTTGTAAGACTTATGATTTCCAAAACCAAATATTTGTGATTTTCACACTCTTAGAATATGAAAAACAGTTTAGTTTCCAAGAAGCACTGGTTCGTTTTCTAAAAATATTTTTCAAAAGTGAGATTATTGGAAATTAATTTCAAATTGAAAGGAATGTATTATAGCAGGTTCTTATGTTTAAAAACATAAGTGACAATGAGTGGAAATTATAACAAGTATCAATTTCTTAAACGAAGCTATATTACAAAACGAAAGTATTAAATATGAATGTATAAATCTGGACTTGAAACGAGTAAGTCCATATCAGTAATGCCCACAACGTCCAAATATCACTAACCTTGTATGATGAACCTATCATATTTCAATATGTAATCAATTAATTACCATAATTGGGTTTTAATTAATTAATATTATAATTTTAATTTATATATTTATTTGGATTAATTAAGTTGGCAATTGAAATGATATAAAATACAGGACTTATAGATACTATTCCATCGTCGTGACACAGGGGATAGCGTCTGACTGTAAAAGCGATTGGTTGTGAGTTCGAACCACACTCGGGGGAAAGATTAAATTTAAATTATTGTCATTTCTGGTAGGATCAAGGGAGGCGTTAGGTTCCGCCACTCAACACGCAAAATTCTCGATTTTGGATAAAAAATGTCTTGCCCTCTTTGACTACCGTACTTTGCGGGAGGCAGTTTTTGTTATAGAAATATTTATGTAGTCAGAAATATTTATAAGTCGGCTTCTAATGTGAAAGAACATCTAAAATGTTAATATATAAAATTATATAAAGAAAATACTTTATAGCAAAAAGGTACGGATCATAACTCCGTAGTGAATGATATACAAAATAAAAACAAAAAATATATTAATTACAGTATTTTACTTTTATTACGATTAAATATACAATAAATATTTAATATAGATATGATACCAATGATGGGTCCAAGTTCGTTTTTTTGTGCATAATTACACCAACATTATTTAATTTTCATAAATGTACGGTTATTTTTATAACCGACATTTAAATAATGTAACGTAAGGTCGTCGCCATTTCCATATCGTGAGGTGTAAAATGGGTCCGCGTTCCTATCATTGCCGCACTATTGACGCTCTTCATCATTAATGATAACCAATTAAATAGATGTCTCGAGTGCATTGACCCGTACTATTTAATATTTAACCTAAGCATTTCTATTCATGCCATTTTAATCTACATAAATTTTAAACACATCCTGAACTGAACAATGATATAATATAATGAAAATTCAACAAAATATATTATGCTTTACACAAAAGTGTATTTCAAACACACGCCAGTGCATGCAACTTGTTTTGTAAACATTGTTACAAGTTTATAAAAGGTGACAAAAAAAACTAGTGTTAGTACAAGTTAGATGAGATATTACAAATTCTCATTTATTAGAGTATCCAGGAGCTACTACCTAGATTCATTTGTGTTTGTTTCAAACACAAATGTACAGAGTGTACAGAGTGGAATTCCTGAATGCATGTAATAACTTTTTATAACCATTGAGTAAATATATTTTTTAATTTTAATATGATTACAATCTCGTGTCCATATTCTATGAAGAAGTTGTCGCGGGATGTCGTTAGTCGTTCTTTCGTATTGTTTATATTTCAAATTCGAAACAAATTGTTAAAATTTTATGCAAATTTATCAGATACTATTTGCTGGATGATTAAACGGATGATACATACCTACATTTCATATATTAACTTACAACTTATTTAACTAACAATTTGAATGGAGTGTGGGTAAACAATGTGCAGTGATGTAAAATAATATGTAAAAATCTTTATGAGTCAGGCCAAGGTTGTTCAATCTGGCCATGGCTTAGACACGTCGATGCTCATGCCCATACAGAGGCCATATAGCGAGGAAACAAACATATATAAGCAATAAAAATATTACACGGGGAAAACTTTCAAATTCAATAATTTTAGTGCCAAAGTACCTTATTTTGGGTTTTCAAAAATTATTTGTTCGAATGTTTGGTACCATTTATATTTTCTCTAGTTAGTAGGTATTAATGATCCTACTTCAGAGTACATATCAATTAAATATAATTAAAAAGTGTAATCGACTTGTAAAAATCAAATCACTGCTTTAAAATACCCTCTGATTTAATGTAATTTAAAGCTCAGTTAGAGTTTAATTGTTTGGGATATGAGTTCACGAATTTGTTATGCAGTTTAAAAACATTTATTCTTAGAAAAAATATAAAAGTTTGAACGCAACCAATACTTTAAAAAATGTTAAAATTTGCTAGGAAGTTTTCATTACAAAATATATTAATACACGGCAGTTTTGTCTTCCTAGTTCTTTTCTTTAAATTTAGTCTTTTATATGTTTATCATTTATCCTTGATGAATGTCATTACATAGTACATAAGTTAAACATGTAGATTAAGGATAATAAAGGACGTCTTTGGTTTAAGAAAAATTTAAATGTTTTTTATATTATTTACATTAAAAAATAACAATAAAGCACTATGATTAAATATTACTGACATATAAAAAAACTAATATTTTCGAAGATATTCTTAGATCGGTTTCGTATGTTATAATTAACTAAGAAAAAGTAATTAAATCGTATACAACAATACAATATCTCTATCTAGAATCTACATTAATTTAACCTATTTGATAAAACTTGAAAGAATAACGACTCCATTGAACGTTCACTTTACCAAGATATAAACCAATGAAAGTGAAAAACAGTACATATTGGATCATTGATTAGAAAACACTTTCTTGCGTCCTAACAAATATCGAAGTTATTTACGACACAAACAGAGGCGCTCCCAGTTGTGACTGAAAGTAATCGTACAGGCTTAATGAAGCCACACGTGCCATTTACGGCAAATAATTGTTTTAAAGGGAAACACACTCTTCTTGTATAGTCATAGAAGTTATTATCCCTAGCAAAGGTTGGAACGTAATGTTACACAAGTACGGAACCAGTTCCGTTGGCCCACTTCTGTGCAGGTGCGGCGCCGCGCCGTCTGCCCGACGGGACTGGATTATGCAATCGATACTCATTTATTTTTTTGTTAGTTTACGATATTATATCTTTCAGAGGTATATAATAAGTTTTTGTTGTAATTGTGTTTTTTTTATTATTATTTATAAGTTTTTAAATTAAATAAGTACGATATATATGCGGAGTGTGCTGTTTGGACATTTGATTTCTAATTTCCTCTCTTAGTAAGAAAATAAAAAAATATATTATTTCATTTATATATTCACTTATATATTTCTTGCTTGGTGTTATTAAAAACTTGTAATGCACCTTGCATTACAAGTTTTCTTAAAATTAAGAAATAATCCGTAAAAATATTAAAACATAAGTGCACCTAATGTGAGAAAAACAGCAGTAATTATTTCATCTTCTGTTTACAAACATGCACTAAACTCTTAAATTGCAATTTTTTTTAACATTTTAAAAGTGTTATTCCCACAACAAGGAAATTGAGAAAGACATTTGAACCCGCGCCTCTTGTTTCAAGAGACGCGGGTTAAAATCCCACTGCGTTAAAATTTTTATACGTTTTCTAAATATGTCTTTCTTAAATTGCTTATTATTTATTTAAATAGAAATAATTTTAGAGTATAAGAATTTTCTTTCCTCTCACATTCACATTCAACAAACGTTAGTTACATGCATTTGTATAAGAAACAGCATATACTTGTAACTGATACTTCACAGATATAACTTTTTTTGACGAACTTAATGAAATTAAAAGTCTACACAAGATTTAATACCAGCGCTTAGTTATTTAAATTATTTTTTATGTATACACTTTATACTTGGTAATACTAAATTAGCCATTTAGAAATGTGATAATTTTTTTTTCAATATTGCGCGTTATTTTCAATATGGCTATTCATATGAATATGCGGCCATCCTGGCACAGTGATACAGCAGTCTAGCTGCAAACGCGGTTGGGTGGGTTCCCATTTGGGGAAATGATTATTTTTTAATTATTTTTATTTCTCTAGTCTGGAGCAGCGAAGAATGGTGTCAAATACCGCCACTCTACAGGCAATGTCTCGACTTCGGACGGAAAATAGAGAACGAAGTGTCTAGACACTAGGTTCTATATAAAGCGTGAGGCTGTTTTTTTTTTATATCTGAAATTACTTTTTTAAACGATAACTTTTAAATTACAAATTAATACAAAGTACGTACACAAATTGCATAATAATTTTGATTAATAATAACCACATACAGCGGCAATTTTGATATAAATTTGTTAAAATTTCGTCACGGTCTTGTTAAACTAGCGTATAACTTAATTAGCTTAACATTCGTTTAATCACAGTTTGTTTTGAAATATTTAATTTACATAAAACCTCTTTGAATAATTAATTGCCTTATTAATTACTAGTGATGAGCTGTTTGTTATATCATAATTACATTTAGCTAATGTAAATATTATGATTTAAACGTATTATAAAAACTAAGATATGTTTGAACTGGTCCGATTGCCAAAGACCTTAGGCAATTTTATAAAAAATATTCCCTATGGCACAGTTGAGATGTATTCTATTGCAAACAATGATGTGTGAGAGTTCAAATCACACTATGGCCTATTTAAAGTATAAAATGTTTTCTTTTATATACGATTTTTTTATAGCAAACACACTCCATGCAAATAACAAATCTGTTTATTAAATAAATTATTAGGAACACGCTTAAAATTATTTTCTGGTCATCCTTTTCTCCCTGGCAAGTTTAATGCAACAAAATGTTGTATTGTTATCGGGCATGTGTGAAAAATTTCAAACAAATCGGACAGGCAAGTAATGGGTCCAAATAACATTGCAAATATTTCCAGTCAAGCCAATAAAAGTGGGTATGTGTATGTATGTACTTCAGCAGCTTCACGCAGTTGCCCACATAGCAGGATAGTCAGAGAGAACCTAGTGTCCAGACACTCAGTTCTCCACTTTCCGCCCGACATCGAAGCGGAACTAAACGCCGACTCGTAGTCTTGCCAGAGCGGAGATATGAAAACAACGTCATATAGAAACACTGTTATTTTAAAAGGTTGACAATGTTTTGGCAATCTATATAATGTATTTAAATATCAATAAGCCCCCATCCATCATACAGGTCAAGTTTAGTTTGAAGACATGACAGCCTCTCCTTATCAGCCAATCTGACAAGTGACGTGATAACGGTGTACTTAATATTTACTGAACGGATTTTTTTGTTTGATTTGCTATGTGTGTTGTTAATGTATTAGAGAAAGTGGCGGTATTCATTTATTTGTTTTACGTTCATTCTTTATTTGTTACTCTTCATCCGTGTCGATTAATAATTTCATATATTATATATTTTGTATATATCTATTTACAAAAATCTTAATACAACATTAACAAATCGACAATACAGAACATTATTATAATAGTGCAGTTAAAATTACTATTAGACTCGTTAACGCGTAAAATACACGTTGCCATAGCAACATCTCACCACCATGTGAAATACATAATGGTGCTTGTAATTTTATTTTTAATGTAATTTATTTCAAGGTTCATTGTTTTTTATTTACACTAACGACACACTCCGGGCTTCGCCCGCGTTTGTATTATCCTGTTTCGTATTATAGGCGCCTTTTCTTAAAACAATGAAATTCTTGAAAATACTAATAAAAATGGGAGAAAAAGTATGTTCATCCATAGGGATGAAAATAAATAGTATTTAAACCCTACCGATCTATCTCTATATAAAATTTTATCACAATCGGTTTAGCAGTTCGGCCGTGATGACGTCACAGACAGACAGAGCATTTATAGTATAACAGTTTGCACAGACAACTGTAGTGTCTAGTGTCAGCATCTAATGTTTGTTTTATTTAAAAAAGCTTAGCTGTATGTTATATAAGTATAAGCTTAAGAGCAAGTTAATAGTTCTCCTCTTAATGTTTCAATAATCTAAAAAATTGACAAATTTGGAAATTATTCTTTTCTTTTTCATTTACATCACATTGTTTTTCATAGAAAAGCTTTACAGTACTTTCTACATTTTTCACACTAGCGCAAGAAAATGAAATTAGGTTAAATATTATTATATATTATTAGAAAACGTATAAAAATTTGAACGTAGCGGGATTTGAATCAGCGCCTCATGGAAACCGTCCAAGTTCGGGGAACTTTGAAGTCTTTTGAAACTTTGAAGTGTGAATTTATTCTTGATTTTTATTCGGCTATAGTTTAAAATATCTTTCTAATCAGTGAATTCGGGTCCTATAAATTATTACATTTAGTAAGCTTATGGAGTAAATATAAATTAAAATGTGTTTTATTAAGTTAATACAAAATAATTATGTAATCATACTTGATGAGACTGTAAAGGCGTTATATCGATTATATAGTAGTGTAGGTTATGCATGTCTGTAATTAATTGCAATAACAAAAGAAACATGCTATTTGAAGCTATCAGCATCAATCATTTTGTAATTAATCCTTTTTTTCTAAATTACAAAGCATAATAGGTGTGTATAATTATTAATATATTATCGTTTATACCTAGTAGCGTAGTAGCACAGCCTCTGAAGATAAACGCGAAAACATTTTAGAAAACGTTTAAAAATAAGAACGCAGCGGGATTTGAAGCCGTGACTCTTGGAAACAGTCCAAACGCTCGGACCGCTAAGCCATGCGTTCTACATCTGGACACGTTTTTTATTTTTAACATTTTTGTTGTTAGCATCTCTGTGGATAGATTTTTACAAATTTCAGCTGTCCAAAGATTATTCTACGAACAATCGTTTAACAAGTGTCTACACTCGATGTCTTAAATTCGGGTGGAACATAGAGAACCGAATATCTCGAGACTTGACAGGCAGAATAAATCTTGCTATGCGGACAAAAAAAAATATGCCTACAGGTACTATCGTTAACTTCATTGTGCAGTTTATTACTTACTTATGGAGATACCTCTTTTGACCCTGTTGGCTTGTGCATCATCATACTTGGAGGTCATTGCTTTTAGATTTAATTGTGAACAATGAAAAGCTAGCTTATTATATTTTTAAAGATTAAATAATACTTTTTAAATTGGGTATGCACAAATTATAAGGGCAACACCTAAAAAAAATAAATAAAAGTATATATTACTTTATAGTTCTACCAAAATCAAAACAATCTTTATTCAAATAGGCTATTACGAGCATCTTCTTATACTTCAGTGAAATATTACTGCAATACTGCATACAATACTGTTTATTATATATATATTTTATAGTTTTACGCTTTTTCCGCATAGCGGGGTAGTCAGAGAGAACCTAGTATCAACGCACGCCGTTCTCCTCTTTCCGACCGAATTCATTGCGTGTTGGGTGGCGGTCTCAAAGACCCGCTTTGTCTTGTTCACCAGAGCGGAGAAATGAAAATAATTTTAATAAAATCATTCCACTGAGTGGGAACCGAGTTCACAACCATTTCGTATACAGTCAGATTCTGGCACACTGCACCACGATATCATTACCGTACAAATTGCTTTATATAATATACCTTTATTTTGCTTTACCCTTTTTCTTCCATAGCTGGGTCTCTACTTACGTAGAGAGAACTTAGTGTTGAGACAGTCTGTTCTGTGCTATCTACCTAAATTTTAAGCAATACTCTAGTGGGTGGAACTTAACGCCGTGTTTTTTTTTCTACACCGCGAATATGAAAATAAATTTTAAAATGATCGTTTTCCCGTGTACCCACGCACACGGGAATCGAACCTACAACTCGCGTGGCCTCCTACAAACCTATGTAACAATATTTTATTTGTTAAATAATCACAAACATTTAACTACCGTATGTGAGTATACATCAAGTCTATTATATATCTCGATTCGCAATGCCTGACATTAATATTAAATAGAGCTAAGTCTCAAATCACGATAAGTGGTATTGTTATACAAATAGCTCTATCACGACGTATCCATGTATGCTTGAATTTGTTTATATTTTATGACAAATCACTAATTACTGGTGAGGGAGATAAGTGAGTCCTCTGAGTGGGAATGGAACCCAAACTTATGGTCTTTGCATACGCTGTCCTACTGCGCTACGATGTCCTTTATTGTGTAGGCATTCATATAAAGCAAATTATAGATAAACTTGTCTACATAAATTTAACGTATTCATTATAACAACTGCATTAAATACTAGTTCGCTATATAACATTATTGAATGAGCTAAATATTACATTTACAATTAATAAATAGTTGGATTAGCATTAGTGATAATATTTTGGTAATAATAGTCCTCTTGTTAAAACAAAATATCCATATGTAACAAAATTCATGAACTCGTAGAGTCTTACGGATAGGGAGATAGAAAATTTGTAAAAAGACTTACTTGAAATATACATGGTTTAAAATAATCGGTTATCACAATCTCATTATAACCCCGCCCCTTTGGTCAAAGTTGTCTAACTCAAAAAAATGCGATGTTTAACTTATCCTTTATCTCATACATAGAGTTTTTTGATTAGTTTCTTACAAAATCAGCAATTACTAAATAATTGAGTAAATTCTATTTTTTAGTTTTTGTAAATTCTATTTTTTTATATTAATTCTAAGGATGCAAAATGATTATTGATTGTAATATACACCTAAAAAAGCGTTTGAAACAACCGAAACAATTTCGTATCACCCACATATTTCGTAATAGCAAATTTAAAGGTCAGTTCACACTCGATAAATGGTGACATGACAAATTGACGCCCGTTCTGATAACTGCCGATAATGAGAACGTATGTCTTTATTGAACCTTATTGATTGGTTGAACGATGAAGTATAGTTTACTCAGTAAACAATGTATCAGATTTCAATACAAGTCAAATTATTTAAATGGGAAGTGTCACATTTATTCTTCTTATTTTATGTATTTTCTTATTTTGCGCCTTTTTCTATACTGCTGTTAGGCAGTCATCCAATTTTAAAGCTACTGCTACTATTTATATAGATGGCTCTTTATGACTTTTAGTGTACATGTTTGTTTAAGATATTATTATAGTTGATTTTGATTAAAAATTGCAATTTTTCACGATTTTTGTATTTTATTCCAATTAATTTTGATAATAATATTCCTATTGAGTTTTCAGTAGTATTGAGCCTCCTGCCCCTTGTTACTCACTGAATGACAGACAGACAACGCAGTATATAAACAATTGGACATAGTGAGCTGAAATTTAACATGTGAGTTTATTGGAGAGTATGTAAAGCACGGTTCTCTGAAATTCCTGCAGGAATGGGAGAGAATGTGGTTTTACGGATATTGGTTGGCTTATATTATAAAGTCGACGCAAACTTGTAATGTTCAAGGTAACTTAAAACACTGGTAATGTCTATTTTTTGTAACACGATAACGGTCTAAATTTTAGCTCATATATATGTATGTATAAACGAATGAACAATGAATTATTAAAATGTTACTAATCATTTTATGACTAATTGATGCTATTCATAATGATATAACTTGAAACCATTTGTTTACCGGAAGGTAAGCACCGCTTATAAATATGGTATAAATATCTCCTACTGAGTTTAATAATACATTATTTTATATAAGAATGTGAAAGAAACACTCTTAAAATTATTTTCTTGTTGTCTTGGTGTTATGAAAATATTGTACTGTACTACGACCAGAAGTGGGTCAAAATAGAATTCCAATAAAAATGATATATGTGTATATGTACATAATACGTATAGAGTTCATTGTAGAAGATTCAGAAATAAAATAAGACAGACAAGACAAGAAGAAAATTAAATATGTCAAATATGCGAATAACACTTTAAAAATGTTAAAAAGGTCCAGAAATAATCAAATTAAACAGCTCTCAGTTTAAATTCTCATTTTTTTTTAATTCAACACTTTCAGCTATATTGCTTACATAAAATAAAATAATTGGTTATTTTATTTACTAGACCTAGGACTAGGTTATTTTATTTTATTGACAGACCTATGAGAGTAAACTAGTGCATCTATTTGTAATCTTATACTTAGACCACTTGAAATGACATCTATAATACGTAATAAGTTCTTTGATTTTCGCTATTATTTTTAGAACTCGACGTTTCGAACACTTTACAGTAGTCCGTCGTCACAGGTAGACTCACTACCTGGTCACTAAAAATGTATTTTTGAATACCAAAATTATACGCGATTAATCCGGTTAAAATAGTTTCATTTCAAAATCTATAATACGTGCTGTCAATTTCATTTTATGTCATTTAAGAGGTTATTTTCACATCTGACAGAAATGTATGGCTGTGTAATTATAATAATATTTGTGACAATAGCAGTATTTGACTGAGCTTCGATCTCTAAAAGAGGTCGGTCGTTTCTGATGATAATAATGATTTTTTATTGTTTTAAAATGTACCTGGAAAACTGAGTGTTTAAACAATAGGTTCTCAATTCGACTGGCTTACCTTCGGTAAAGTATAAACAAATAAATAAATAATTAACAAATAACGAAACAACCAAAAAAATCTATTTTAATTGATACAAGACAATTTCAACCTAAAAGGAATATTTCTAATCGTCCCAGATTTTTAATATTAATTTGTAACGTAGGCTTAGCTATACAAATGTTTCACACTTCACCACTCCACTGTATACTCTGATATAGGAAAAAAAATTAGCTGTATTAGTTATAAAATATATTTCACTTCAAAATGGCTTTATAATTTTTATTGCTTTGTTTGCAAGAAAATATGTGTTCGAAGTAATTGTTATTGTAAAAGAAAGTACCTATTGACCGAGTAAATATCGAGACGGCAAGATTACATTCGATACTGTGGGAATTGGATCGTTATACTCGTATGTCATAAATTGACTACATTATGTAAATTATATATAGTATATTCTTATTTTTTTTTTGTATAATTTATCACATAATAAATACATGATAACAAAATGGCTTATGCGTTAAATTTTTAAAAAATATTAATCTTTTGCTCTATTAGATATATCTTTAATTAGATAGTCTATACTATTAACGTCTGTAATACGATTTGCAAATTGAAAAAGTAAAAGTTATTTAGTAAGTTAAGTAACTTGTTTTAAGTGTAAAACAAATATTCCGTCTAGCATTAGACAGAGCAGAGTTTAAAAAGCTAACGGCCAACCTTAATAATTAAAGGGACACCCCGAATAAAAAAAGACAAGTTAGTTAAAGCTATAACCTGTTATATCTTAGGAAATTGATAAACAAAATTTTAACAATAAAAATAAGTTGTAATAATCGTATAAGAATTTTGACGCAGCTAGCGTAGGCGCGGGTTCAAATTCCGCTGCGTTAATATTTTCATACGTTTTCTAAATACGTTTTTCAATTTACTAAGTGTGTGATTAACACTTTAAAATGTTAAAAATATTGTTATATCTTATTCCTTTAGATTTGATAAATTTTCAACGATTTGCGAGACAGTCAAAGGGGATTTTTACTTTCTACCGCTCGAAGTACTGTCTATTCTGTAACAAGTAGTTATATATAAAATAATTCTCTCAATCGGATAAATATCGAGGACATGTTTAAAAATTTCATGCGGAGGCCTCCTCCAATGTCAAATTAATCTGTAATTGTTACAATTATTTTGATAATTTAAGCATCGAGGTCGCATTTGTTTGAACGATAAGCTGTAAATGTCATTGTTATCCTTATTGTGACTAAATAAAGTTCAAAATCGGTTGCGTTTATTTTCATTTATAACCTCGCAGCTGCAGTACAAATTTGTAAACTAGTAAATATTTTTTTTTGTGAAATACACTTTTTATTGTAAAATTATATTAATACAATTTTTACATTTCTTTAAAAATTTCATTTATTTTATCTGTATTTTTAATGTCAAAATAAATACTTTTGTATATCTCTTTCATAAGTTTATGAAGTTTGGTATTAAATAGTTATTTAATACCAAAACACGTCTAACATATTTCAATAGAATGTTACATATACAAACTATTTACACAAGATTAACCAAAAATAGAAAGAAGAAGGGTGAAGGTATGTTTCTTTCAGCTTCATGCTTTTTACTGGCATAGCAAAGAGTACCAGCAGGGAGCAGTGTCAAGACAATCCGTTTCCGTTCCGTTTTCTGTTTCCGCCCGAAATTGAATCAATGCGTATTAAGTGTCGGACTCAACGAAAAATAATTAAATTACAATAGTTATACCGAGTTTGATCGAACCCACAAGTCACAGTCAGTCCGGTCCCACTGAAACACAATGGCCTCAATATACAACATACAAAATTATTATTCTTTATGAAGATTTAATTGTAATATTATTAAGAAATCCTCTTATGTCTTTGAGTTAAGATTTAAAATGTTTTCTTATACATTTATAATACTTTAGGCTCAGTAATTTATTTACATTGCTTGTCTTGGATTGCTTTTCACATTTTTTACATATTTAGACATTTTATACTTTTTTTTATCTGTCATAGCTATAACGGTATATAAGTTAGTGGGCTTTATATAGGTGCCTAACTAACACATGTACCGTTGTTGACATACAAAAATGACAGACAAACAAATAGAGTATATTTATATGCACATTTGTATGATAGCAATAGTATTGCGGCTTAAAGCATTTGTTTTAAAGAAAATAAAATAATTTTATGCTATTGTTACATTTTAACAATAATATGTGCTTGATACTTCAAATATATGTTTGTTTTTTTTTTTCTATTTTCCATCTGTAGTCGCAATTACGTATATACTAATATCTTTAAAGGGCTAATTGCGTGTGTAATATGAAAATGTTTATTTTAAAGTTCAATATCTACAAATGAGCAGACAGTGTAGAGCAAAGTGACGGGTCACTTATTTTTCACTGCTTACTCAACTACTTAAAAAAAAAGGTATAATGCGCCCTCCAGTATAATAAGAATATTTTATTTTGAGCTTTTTCAGACACTAACTTAAAAGATAACATTAAAAATATTATACTACAATAGACAAAATTAAAAATGCTACTTAACTCTACTGTAAGCATAAAGGCTTACTTATAAATATAACTATTCAAATGCTAATATATACTTTACATTTATATCTAATAAGTATATTGATAGGTGCTATTACTTTGTTATTTTATTAATTCACACAAAATATTTCCCTAAGCCCTGAATCATCCTACCCTATATAAAAAAAAAACAATAAATTAATACCGAATAACCCTTTTAACTATTAACATGATAAAAAATATATAATTACAGGCATTACGTATTCATGAATTAAATCATCTAATCTACGGTCATTGTTGATACAATCTAAAAACTAAACGCTCTTTTATTTCCTGCTTCGACAAAGGGAATTATAATAGGACATCTTTTGAATAACAATTATGCATTTATATTAGAAAGGTTACCTGTATTATTATATAGACAATAAACAATTGAGATATGTGTGGCAAATAATAGCCGGAGCAGATGTCAGTCAAGACTATTTTTTTAATAAATACGAGATTCTCATATAAAAAAGTTAACAAATTATTCATTTAGGTATTTTTGTGGTAATTAAATATATTTGACATACTGTTTAAATTGAAACCAAAATTTATTACTTTTAAAATAGTATTTCAATATTCTCACGAATAATAAATATATTTACTGCGGCGAAACTGATACCTCTTGCGAAGTTAGAAAAGCTAAGGATTTGTAAATTATTTCATATAAGAAAAGCAATATTTTAAAATATTTTTTTCCGTATATATAGCAACCTA
Organism: Podotricha telesiphe; assembly: GCA_038994665.1. NCBI lineage: Eukaryota > Metazoa > Arthropoda > Insecta > Lepidoptera > Nymphalidae > Podotricha > Podotricha telesiphe. Next base: position 719,631 of record JAOYRR010000293.1, on the reverse strand, counting down.
ATGTCATGACACTCCGATCTCTGAATTCGAAGATTCTAGATTCAACGCCGCGCTTTGTGTTTGTGTTTAAGAAGGTAGACTTAAAATAATAATATATTTTATACAATTTTCTTACTTGTAATTTAAAGATTCTTGTTATTTTATACCAAACTACACAAAATTTGGAATATAAGCCGAAAAACATGACTAGTATACATATATGTGTTAAATTTCAAAAAATTAACTCGTTATAAAACTACTGCTATATAATTCCACTGCAAGAGCTCTACAAAAGTATTCAGACTCTAGAGGTTTTCCCTCTAATTAACGGAAATACTTATATTTCGTATAGAATTGCATACTTCACCGGTTGTTGACTGTCAAAGTGCAGGCTACTCATTTGAACAAGTTATGCCATTCTCTATACATATAACTAAAATGTAACTGTTCGCTGTCTGTACATGGAAGAAATATGAAATAAAAACATTATTGGGGGCATTTATCAATGTAATATAACCCAAAACAATGATTTTTAAATTTATTTATTGTTTGTCTGGTTATCTGTTTGTCTGTTTGTTGTTTCACGCTAATCTCAGAAACAGCTTAACGGATTTAAATGCAATTTTGATTATTAAATTTTGGTAAATTTCCCTTAACATTTTGTGTTTATTTTATTTTAATCGGCTTATAAATAAAAAAAGTTTCAATAATTTAACCAAAAAAATTATAAATTAAAGCAAAACATGTGATTTATTTATTTCTGATTTGGGCGGGCTAAAAAAACGAAATAATTTAGTAGTGTAGTTTACGCAGGCAAAGCCGCGAGCAGATCGATAGTATCTTATATGTATATCTTATAATATTTAGATATTTTTAATGCATTACAAAAGCATATATATTCAGCTATAAATAAGCTTTTTCCGCATAGCGGCATAATCAGAAAAATGTGATGTAAAGACACTCCGCTTTAATAAGACAATGTGTAATTTACACATCAATGGGTGGGTCGCCTTATATTAATATTTATTATTTATTCATACGTAGTATTTATTTTATAAATTTGTCAAAGACAATCTTGCTTGATGTCTGCGTCAAAACAATCAGCGCGCTGTAAGATGTATGCGATGGCAAATAGCTCGCGTCCGGCGGTTACCAACTACATAATAATATTCTATGGGCGATACTGCGATAAGTCTAGGAGCACGATACATATATTATATTTTTTAACAGTTTTTAAATATACAAAATGTCTATGATATCTTAACCTAAGTAATTACAGGATAATTTTTATATGCCCAGTTGCCTGGTCTAATAAATTCTAAGCAATGCAAGACATTTAACACAATGCACAACTTTTGCTGCTCCAAAATATCTAATATCGCAAAATTACTTATTAATAACTTAATTAATATTAAATAACTTAATAGTTGTAATATTCGAGATTCAGTCACTCAGCATGCAGTGACTCTTTATAGTAGCGAAACGTATATATTGAAATGACATGACAATGTCATGCATTGAAATGACAAATGATCATTCTGCCGAGTGGGCAATCGAACCGACAACCACTTGTGTTTACAGTGACTCTGTCCAACTGCGCCACGATGGATATGAACCATATTTAATTTAAATTCAAAACGAAATACTTTGGCAGCCATAAGTCTTCAAGCAAAACTGTAGAAGTCTCCTCGACTATATAACATAAAAGGTAGGTAAACTACATTCCATGGCGTAGCTTTGCACTGTATGAATTAAGCATGGTTACATAACAGGGCCTTGGTTGACCGCAGCTGGCCACCCTGTCAGTTGTTATTATCTGAAAATATCTAGATCGCACTTCTATCACATATTTATGATAATATAAAATATAAACTCGCCTAAAATTTTGAAATGTTTCGATTCGGTGGATATCGATTGAATAGTGTAAAATAGATTTTAAATAATCTTTTAACTCGGACAATATAAATTCACACCTTTTTTTTCATAGAAAAACAATGAGTAGAATTCTAAGGAGGTACTACCAATTAATGTATCGATTCGGTGGATATCGATTGAATAATGTAAAATAGATTTTAAATAATCTTTTAACTCGGACAATATAAATTCACACCTTCGTTTGGTATGTGTGGTTATTTTATGTTTTTATCTTCGATAAGTTAGCTACTGCCACTACTACTTTGTTTGTTAAGAATGTTATTTGAATACCAGAAAAAGTTATATGAGCAAAACTTATTAAGACAGTAATATTAAATAAGTAAAATTATAATTAATTTGTTTTATCTATCCATAAATCGGTGGCCATCGCGGCGTAGTGGTTCACCGTCTGACTGTAAACGCTATTGGTAGTAGGTTCGATCTCTACTCAAATGTATGATTACATTTAAATTCTTTTAACTTCTCTGCTCTGGTAAGACAAAGTGATGCATTGAGTTCAGCCACTTAACAGGCAATGTCTCGATATCGGGCGGAAAGTGGAGTACGGATTGTATTGACACTAGATCCTCCCTGACTTGCCCCAGCCTTGCGGTAAAATTTTAAATGTGTTTTTTGAACAATTGGACTATTTCTTTAAATAAATATCTTACGAAACCGCTCAAGCGCTCTGACCAATAAGCCATGCGTTCCGAACGCGTTTTGAACGCATGGCTTAGCGGTCAGAGCGCTTGAACGGTTTTCAAGAGGCGCGAGTTCAATTTGCGTTCAAATTTTTATAAGTTTTCTATATATGTCTTTTTCAATTTCCTACGTGTGCGAATAACACTTTAAAAACTGTTAAAAACAAATATCCTACGACATAAGCGACGGCTTAAAAATTTGAGTATAAACTTCTCTTCATAGTTATAGAAAACTTTTAAATAATATAACTTCAATTGTAGCAAGGCCTTGAAATGTGAAGGAGCTATAAACTTTGCTTGTTGCGCAAAATGCATCCTATCTTGAACGTAGTCGCATTCATTTAGCTGACCTTAATTTATAGGTCTTATTGGTTTTTATTTGCTTTTTATATTATTATATGTTTGTTATTATTCTTGATGTTATATATGATTTTTTATTTGTATCATTTGGTTATAAATAATATATTTTTATATTATTTATTTTGTATATTTTTTTACTTAAAGGAGTTTTTTTAATTGTTTCAATTATAGGTGTAGGGAAATTAAATAAGTTTGGTACTTTTGTACTAATATTATACTGAACTAACCTATAATAGTGTTTCACAGTGTAATTAATACTTTTCATTTTATATGCTATATTTTTTCAACCACATGTCTATTCAATTGTATAATTAGGGAAGCCAGCGGCCTAATTAATAAATGAATATTGCAGTAGTTCAGTAAATATTGATTAGATTAGAATGTACTGTCAAGACACTCCGTTCTCCGCTTTACGTTCTTGACATTTGGATGACGCCGTATTGGATGGCGGAACCAAACGTGCACTTAGTAATAACAGAGCGGGAAAATTAACACAACTTAATATATAATAATTTTTCCCTCGAATAAGAAATGAACCTACAACAATCGCGCTTACAAACGGATACTGCCCTACTGCGCAACGGCGGCCTCTAGACAATAATCGTTATACAACTCTATTTCATTATTGTAAAAATGTGTTAAAACAATATTTTTAATAAAAATATTATTTTTGTACTCGTTATTTTATAACTTTCTGTCACTACGAGATTACATGTGTAAATTAAAAATTGTAACTAAGTGCTCTTTCACGTCATTTATCTTGTAGTCCTTTTCGCTTTATCCACCTTTCACTGTATGTAAGTATGTATATTGCTCAACATCTTTGTAATGCTGAATCATTTATACAGCATAGAAATTACAGCATGGAAATATAATATTAATTGTTATTTAAAAGTATAAGGTATTTTAGGTGTAAAATATAATTAAATAATTAATATTGAATATTAATAAAAAAGTATTTAAGAACATATATGGTTAAACATAAAAAAAGAAAAAACAGTTTCATTAGCAACTGCACAGATACTTGTTTTATCTGTGAGATTTCAGAACGTCTGAGTATAAGCGGTAGTATATAAAGAAGGATCATTCTTCTAGAACATATTTTAGTATTTTAATATCCATAGCACATAAAATTAATTTGTTCATATAATTCGTAAAAATAATAATAAAACGTTTATTCCTTTTTAACTTTTTAATACGATATAACGCAAATGAATTAAAAATAAATGAGGATTAGCAAAAGTGTTCACAAATTTAAATTAATAAGATTTACAAAACTATATGTCAATATTTTGAATGATTATTTAGTAAACATCATATTGTCTTAAACTAGAAGAATAGAAGTATATAATAGAAATAAATTAAATAGGCCTGATACTGTAAAACTAATTGAGCAAGTGCTTATATGCATTATGGAAGTAATAAATAAGGAAAATGTGTACCAATGGATATATTCATTTATTATTATATAGCACGTACTTAGTATTGCGTGCTCTGTTGACATAAATTGTTTATGAAGGAATAATGTTGAGATATGTCCATGCGATTTTACGCTTGAGATAAAAGGTATTTTTATTTTTCAAAAACACATTTAATTCTATTATATGAAAATATCATAATTTGAGATAATAATAAAAAAAAAGAACCAAGATTAAAGCTGCGCTTTTTGGCCGTCGTCCACTTGCCAATTCTTTTCTATGTAAAGGTGTACCAAAAGTCCTTTTACATTTCGAATAGGTACCTTAAGACATTCAAGGTATATTAAGGGCAATAGATCGCTTCGTAAATAGTATAGGTTGTTGTTGCCCACAAAGAAACGTTCTTATATGGTCTACTACTACTACTACTACTACTACTTCTTCACAGTAGGAGAAGAATCTACTTTCAAGATTCACCGTTGTTCACTTTACACCCGAAATCGAGACATTACGTGGCGGAACTCAGCACCGCGTTTTGTTTTAGGTATCAGAGCGGAGAAACAAAAACAAATTAAACATAATCATTTCCCCAATCAGAATCGAAGCCACAACCCATAGCGCTACATTCAGACGCTTTCCCACTGCGCCACGACGGCCTCGAAGTGTTAAAAGTTATTATAGTTTTTTTAACATATCGTTCAATGTTAAATAACTTTTGGTTCACTTTGTACATTTTTATCAATGAATATAAAAATAAATTATTTATGTACATACTCTGTGTTATTATTTGGTATGAATGGTGCGAGTGGCGGCTAATTATAGCAAATCAACGACCTAATGATAACCCCTATATTCGCAACTGTTTGCAAATGTTCTTGCGTTACTTTAGTTTCATTATGAGACCAATTTGATTTGATCGTTTCTAACTATATACAATATAAATGCATACATTTATTAATTAAAACGCAGACCTTTTCTTGTATCCTATTACAGGCAAAGTCAACCTAGTGTCAATACACTGCGTTCTTCGCTTCTCGCCTGAATTTGAGACATTGTTTCTAAAGTAGGAATTCAATACATAGCGTTGTGTGGATTTTTATACAACGTTTGGAGTTGATATCCTATTATGTGTAAGATTTTTATTTACTATATTGTATTTACATTAATATCCTATATATATATAACACATCCTACAATGTATGAAGCTTTACCATACTAACTACTATGAAGCTGCACCATAGAATTGTATGCCACACGTTGCTATGGAAAATCGCATAATACGTGTCAACGGGTATACCAACAAGTAATTTTAAATTGTATCTTTGTCATTTTTTTTAAATGTTACTTCAATATTCTAAATTTTGAATTGAAATTCAATTCTCACTCGTGGGAATGATAATATTTAAACTATTTTAATTTCTCCGCTCTAGTGACAGCCACCGGCACGCCACTAATTACGAAATGTCTTGGATTGAGGCGAAAAATAACGGAGTATCTTGACATTAGGTATTTCCCTGGTTTGCTTACCCACCTACCTGCTATGCGGGAAATGATTAATGGTATCTCTTTTTATCGATCAATCTCCATCGTGTGTTCTACGTACAAATTGATATTGGCGAAGTGACTTGTGCTCTACTGACACGTTTGAAGCGCCATAATTAAAGAACTGAACCAAATAATTAATTTCTAAGATTGAAATCTGAATCTGTACCATAATATTGGCTGTACTAAACATTTCTTCCACCTATTGTTACAGTTAATTAAAATACACCCATTTAATTAATATCTATCAATAATATTATTTTTGTATGTAGGTAATTTATTTCAAAAGCCGTCGAAATTAATTAAAAGGTAATTCAATCTAGTGTACAGCAATAAAAAATAGAAACGAGTGTAATATGTAAATTTTAATAGTCAATTAATGTTACTTGGAAGGTTTTTTATTGAGAAACGTATATCGTTTAGGCAAATGCGTGTCGAAATTGTTTCTAACACATTTCTTTAGACAGACCACGTACAATATTTTGAAATAATATAGTAGTAACTGTACATATACCTATATATATATATATATTTGTTTACAAAGAGATTTATCGATAGACAATAGTTTTTGTACCGCTACGTTAGAGTTTTACTACTAATTACATAATTATTATTACTAATTATATACTTAGAGGGTTTTCAGTTGTCTATAATTTAAAGATATATATAATTAATTTATATTAAGTTTAGTGTTTTTTACCTTGTTATCGTTGAGTGACCATTTTCACTATAGTCTTATATTATATGTATAACGTTGAGTTCGACCACTCACTGAAACAATGTCTTGAGTTCGGACGGAAAGTGGAGAACGGAATGCTTAAATTCTAGGTGGGTTTTAATTTCCTATGTGTGTGAATAGCACCTGCTGCTATGCGGGAAAACAAACAACTACTTTTTATATAGAAATATAAATTTTCGTTTAATATCTGATTCTGAATATAAGCCTCAATAACTGGAACAAAATTAGGTCAACTTTGTTTACAACAAGCGAGAATGATGACAAATACGAAATTGATTTTCTTTCAACATGACCGACAGCTCTATTTTAAGTTTTAAACGACACAAGCTAAAACGCTGAAAAAACGTTTCATGTATTTTCATGAATAGTTTCTCTTTTGTTTTCGAAACAGTAATAATAATTTAATAAAAATATATTTGACACATTTGTACACTATCCGTTGTTAGTAAATGTGCATTATTTACGAAACAGCGATATCTTAAATATTATTATTTTGACTATAAGCATTATAATATATTAAAAGTTATTTGATTTACAGACAAATTTATTATTAATAATAAGAACAGCAACTTTTGTACGAGTTGTAAATTTCTTTCAAATTTTATTTTCAATGAGTTATCCGAATATAAACTCATTGAAATATTATTGTATACAATTGTATCCCTTATACGACGACAATAGTCACCTTTACATGAATCGAACCACATTAAATCTACAGTAGGTATTGACCCAAAAAAATAATTCTATAATATATATAATATAATTATAATTTATGTTTCATATATTATTATTCGAAACCGAATTACGGTGAAACAAAATTATTTAAATAAATCTTGCTTGAAATATGGGTGCTCATATCAGTTAGATCGTGACTACGGCAGGTTATCAAATACTCGATGTATGCTGATTGATTCAGCCTCATATCCAGCGTTGAAGGAATATTGAGTCGTGATTCACTGGACATAGACCTTTAGCCTTTGGGATTAAGGTTCCGTATGAAATATTGTAATTGGTATTTGATAATTTTATAAAACGGTCTAACAAAATATGAATAATAATTACTAATAGCTGTCCGTAAATTCGTTTGCGTGGACTTAGTGACCTTTCCCACCATTAGCTGAACGACTTTTGTTAAAGCGCAATTTCCTTATATCTTATAGTAGAGCTGGACTATTATGGCTTTGTATCAAGTGTTCCCTTTATCAAAATAAATTATAGCCTAAGTCCTGGGGAAGCTTAAAATCTATATAACAAAAAAGGTTTCATTCAAATCCGTTCAGCAATTTCGAAGATGTGCGTGTACAAACGTTTTGGTTTTATTGTTTGTTTATGTTGGTTAACAACGGCATGCCTTTTTACCTTAACAAAATACAAGGTGAACCTTTATTTGGGAAACTTATTGTAATACCTTTAACATTTCACACACTTAGGAAATTAAAAAAACATATTTTAGAAAACGTATAAAAAATTTCATAAACGCATAAAAATGATTCGAACCCGCGCCACTTAGAAATCGACCAAGAGGCGCGTTCGAATTTCGCTGTGTTAAAATTTTTATACGTTTTCTAAAATATGTTCTACCGTTGTTAATATCGCTTAGCTAGTAGAATATAGCAAAACATATGTAGTTTAATTTGTTAACATTTTTTAAAGTGTTATTCCCACACTTAGGAAATTGAAAAAGACATATTTAGAAAACGTATAAAAATTTGAAAAAAAAAAAAAAAAAAAAAAAAAAAAAAAAAAAAAAAAAAAAAAAAAAAAAAAAAAAAAAAAAAAAAAAAAAAAAAAAAAAAAAAAAAAAAAAAAAACAATTAATCTGTTTGTTTCCATAATTGCAATCAGTATTCACTTAAACATATTAATAGTAATTTGTATCTAATGGACAAAGAAATTACATATTTAAAATAATTATGGCCCAATAGCATGTTGACACAGGCTTCTATATAAAACAAATATTTTAGGTAGATTCTAACAACAAAAATATAAGTTTTAATAAGCGCATAGAAATTTCGACGTAGCTGGATGTAGAACGCATGGCTTAGCCGTCAGAGCGCTTGAACGGTTCTCAAGAGGCGCGGGTTCAAATCCCGCTGCGTTCAAATTTTTATACGTTTTCGAAAATATATGTTTTTCAATTTCCTAAGTGTGTGAATAACACCTTATAAACAATTGTAAAAAAAAAACAGACTTCTATGATTATAAGTTTAATTCGTATGATATATTTATATATAGAAATAATTAAATATATCAAGACACATGTTTATATTATGATATTTTACCGCCAAACACGTATTCTCTTTAAATGGCTTATATTCTTTACAAATGATATGATACGGAGTATACCGTAAAGTTTTATTCTTCTTAGCCGTTCGCTCTCAACAGAGTGGTCGTGGTTTATGACGACTTATTTTCTCTAGAAGGAGCATCCCTTTAAATGAGCATCCACTTGCAGCGGTCTTCGGTGTCTCGGTTGTATTGTGGCTTTCGTAATGCTTTTTTCTCTCTGACCTCCGTGCGAGAGAAGGGAAACAGTACTAGGGTATAAACCCCCTGACCATAGAATTCCAGCTCCACTCATGAGTATTGGTGTGTCATTGGCATGGAATAGTTAATGAGATGAAGAAAGGGGAGGAAATGAGGAAGGAATGAGTTAGAGATGTCCGGGCGGTCGGCCCAGCCGGTTGAAAACCCTAGTAACCCAGGGTCAGGCAGCCAGTGACTATAGCAGTAGCTCAGGAGTCGGAGTGAGATAGGAGGTCTCTCGGTGGACTATGGGGAGATTTGTGTTGCAACTTTTACAATGGACCGTCTAACGCGTAAAGGCTAATTTTCATTGGTCGTAAGAGCTCGTATCCGGGTGTCATCGCCGTATCTCAAGTTGGATGTCCTATGACCTTGCACGGAAATCCCACGGTTCCAAGATTCTTAAAATATATTCAATATGTATATTGAAAAGAAGCGGAGAGAGTATGCACCTCTGCCGAACACCTGCTATCCGAACAGCCACAGCCCGTTCGTTCGCTCGTTGGTCTAAAAAAATGGTAAGGAGATAGTGACTTAGATAATGAGACATAGCGTGTTAAAAATACCAAAATAATAACAATATGAATGACGTATAAAAAGTTGAGGAGATATTGCTAAAAGTATATTTTTGCGATTTCTTTTCACACGAGAATAAATAATTAATGATGCAAGTCACGTAAGCATTGTGCCAAAAAATTATGAGAACTTTTGAGTTAATAAAAGTGCAATCTCAATCTCCATTTGCTCGTGAATACCTAATTATTAATATTTACAAGTAAATTTGTAACATAATTTAAATATTTTTGAATGTCAACAATTATTATATCCGTCTATTATTGTTTTTTTTTCACAGGCCAATCATTAACCGCACCTTGACTTTAGATAGAAAATAGATATGTTTTTGTTATAACTTGTTTTTTTTTACATATTAATAGATAAATTTATTAAAAAAATATATGATTATTTTTCTGTTTTTAAACAAAACCAGTTTTAATAAAGTTTTCTCGCCTTGAGAATATGTTAAAATAAATAATCTATAAGCGATTAACTAGCTACCACCATGTTACCATATAAGGGCACTAATACATTCTACACACTATACAGTGGCCAAAAGAGAGGGTTGAAACCACCCGCTGTGTAATTATTCCTGGACACATCACTACTTCATATATAGAGTGACGTGGGAAAAAAATGCCAACCCTCAAAAACGAATAACAAAAGACTGAGAATTACAGTAGTATTGTACATAAGAAGTGCCATTGTTGAACCTGATGAAGATTTAATCACCCATATTACTATTGATTTTACTTTCATTGAACCGTTTATGTAACCGTTATTTCTTTCTATTCTTTTAATTTGAGTACTATATATTGTTTGATGGGTATTTTTATGATTTTTAATCGAATATGCATACTATTAATGATGAGACCGGCACTCGCACCGTGAACGTAGGCTAAGGAGTTTCTTCTCTTCTTAAATTGCCGTTGCCTAGTGGTCTAAGCCTAATGAGTAAATAATATGGTTTAATCATTATGCGATAATTGTCTTTTATACATGGTTTACTAGTAATATATATATTATTATTTGCGAATAAATACATATATAATTATTTGCGTTATTATAGCTGTGTTCGTGTTTCTAAGGAAATATAGAGAGACAATAAACTCCTTATAAGTCCTATATGTTTAGTTTTAAGTAATAAAAAAAAACTTAAAAAACAACTAATACAACACTGAAAAAATATTACTATTTGGTCTTAGTACATACATTTACGAAAATAAATTATACAAACTCGCAAATATACTTATGAAGCGTTAAAGTGATCAATTGTGTGGAAACTTATTATGTGTCATTGACAATGCGAGTTTCGACATAACACTGACAATATATATGGTATCATATATGGCATCTTAGGTAATTTAACTGCACCATGGAAATGAAAATGGGGCGCAGTGGGACACCGTCTGATTGAAAACGCAGTGGCTGTGCTCTACACTGCTTTAGTAAGCAAGACAACAGTGTTGGGTTCCTCCACACGCATTGTTCCGAATTCGGGCGAAAAGTGAAGATCGACTTGACTTGATTCTTCTTTCTTCCTCTTCTTTTTTCTTGATACTAGAATAATCTTAACTCTCTCCATATCTTGCTTCGAGGGTGATTGTGATTGAAACTAATAAACATCATGTGCAGCTAGGCACTACAATATATGTCCAACGTGTGCTACGACGGAATCTAACACAAGTCACCTTATAAGTTATATCTTTATTTATCCCCTTCTTTAGATTATATCCATATGTTAATTCAAAATAAATAAAATCTTAACAATATTTTATACATGATATGTATTCAATATTCTTATATATAATATTTTACGTACTATAGAATATAATACCCAAATTAATAATAGAGTTTTCATTTAAAAATATTTTGCAACAATATTTCGATTGTTAACCGTGACAATAACCAATTTCGTGGTAATAATTTTCTTTGAGAAGTGTGTGGTGAAAAGTGAATGAAATTGTCTCGTAAATTTACAAGGGTTGCGTGTCACCAAGGTGATAGGTTTTTTGAAATATGTAGCATGATCTAAGATCATTATTCACTGTCGATAATCCACTATTTGGGCTATTGTGGTGCAAGTGAGTGGTACGGGATTACGATGGTAGTAGGTTGAAATTCTACTGAGGGAATTTTGACACTTGAGGCTGCATTTTACCAATCGTCTCCATTGGCCTCTTAAATGGCTTCAGGTACCAATAATAACTTCTCCGAGTAAGGATCAAACCCACAACCAATCGCAGTTATAGTTCTTAATTTAAAAAATTAAATTAAGGATTAAATATAAAAAAAATTCTTCAAATAATTAAAAATTAATGAATTTCCTTTCTATAAAGGACATTTATTCATTAAGCTGATAATACTCTTTTTCTTCTTCGTCGTTTTCTTCATTGCTGAAGATCATGCCCGCTATAGTAAGCCTTGATAAAGGAGATGACGAGCTGATTCCACACAACCCTATCTTCTGTTGTCTTAAAGCTGCAGTAATGGGAAGTCCTGTAATCTCCTTGAAGGCATCCGACTATCGGCTAGGTGATCGGCCTCTAGGTCTTCTGTCGTGATGGCATAGTGCCAACCACAATCAGCTTGTTAAGACAGACTGACAGACTTATCTGACTGCCTTCGAGCTGTGTGGCCAAAGTATGAGAGTCCTCTTTGGTAGCAGAAGGTGGAGAGTCCGGACTTCATTTTAATTTGGTCGAGAACTGATTTACCTGACGACCTTTTTGCTGTCCATGGTATGCGCAACATTTTCCTCCAGTGCGTACCGTTCAGGATTAGGATGCGTTCAAGAAAATAGAAAAGACCAGAGTTCGTACTAGTCTCGTGTTGGTAACGTTGGAGACATTTCTACTCTGCCATATTTTTGGCAGCTGGTGTTGGTGGTGTTTCTAATGCAGGACCTCGCTTAGCAATCATAATGTATTCTATTTGATACCTTCATCGGGGTATCACCCTAGTACGAAGCAGGTATTCATGACTGTGATGGAGTTCTCGATGCAGAATTTTAGTCACATCTAACCTCTATCATTTCTTTCTCTTAGACCATACTTCCCTACTAGAATCCCTTAATTGTTTACCCATAAAAAAACAACTCAATTCCTGCTTTCATGATCTGGCTCGGAAAAATAGATAGTGTGGCCGTATTAGGTGTTATGAAATCCGGAGTCTCTTTATTTCTACTTTCACTGATAAGATCATACCTCTTATATTCCACGTCTCCAGTGTAATTGTTTTGCGTAGTGCTCGTGTCACATTGTACATGGGGATAGAACCACTAGTATTAGATCCACAATGAGCCTGGTGCGTCATTACAGTGCAGCCAGTAGCATATTTCACACCATTTGACCTGGAACCAACATGGCATCGGATGGTAGCCTGGTCGCATACCATAACTGTTCTCTTTTCTAGGTTTTTGATTACGGATTTTTGGGAGCGATAGTGTTATTGGTGGTTTTCCGTTGCCTTTTGCACCGCAGTGATATTATTATTTTTTATCCTGCTGGTGACACTCGACATCAGGATTTTATTTTCGGACCCCTTTTTCTCCCATCTTCTTATCGACCTACCTCTCCAAAGGGGTTGGTTACCACAATCTCGATGTAAGGTGCTCGATGTAACAGGGTTCACCACGTGTACAATGGTATCGGAGTTGGCGAGTAGAGGCTTAGTGACTGCACTTCAGTACCATTTAAATATTGTGCGTCACTCGCCCTTGAACCCCAACAATAATACAAGAAGTACATAATCATATTATTTCTTATTAAGTTTAAAATTCACTCAGGACGATAATTGTACAGAGAAAGTCGTGTGAAAAGTAAAAGCTTAATACATTTTTGTGTAACCGTTATATAAGAATATAACCTACCTATTATTACTTGTGTGATATGAAATCTTTACTTAATTACACAAATTTTGCAGTCACTGCCGTACGAGATAAACGCAATTTTAGAATTAACCGTTAGGCGAATAATTTCTAGTACAATAGTGAGGCAATGTAACTTATAATGTTATCTCGATCTTTTTGATCACAGATTAACATCACAATGTCGCTTGCACAAAGTTTCTTATAAACATTTTGTTAATTTTGTGCGGTACAGCTGAATTTAAAGAAATGTACATAAAGGGTGTCAGTTCATTCGTGGATACTATTTAATCTATCATCGTACAGCTTCATAGGGTGTAAGAATCGTTGAAAATTTTATAGTTTCAAGAGTATTATAATTTTTTAATTACAATATATATTTTACGAATATAGTGTAAATTGCTACACTTTGCTGCATAAAATTATGAATTTAATTGTTCCGTGGAACATAATTCTATATATATTTTAAAGGTAAATAGACGACGACAACATCGTTTCATATGTATGTGTGGTTTCATAGACTAAACATGATTTCATATAGACGTGTCTACTTATATAAGTAATAGAAATATTTTGTATCTCGCAATGAATAGTTTGCTGGTAATTAAACATGACGCTTACTGGTAGACGACTAAAAATTTAACGTAACAGGATTCGAACGTGCTCCTCTTAAAAATGTCTAACCGTCACGGGTTCAAATACTGCTACGTTAATTTTTTTATTATATTGTAGCTTTACGCTTCCAGCAGGGTAGTCAGAGAGAACCTAGTGCCAAGACACTGCGTTCTCTACTTTCCGTCTGGAATTGGAATTGGAACATTGCGTACGAGTGCCAGAACTCAACATCGCGCTTTGTCATATATCGAGCTAACAAGACTTAAAGATACTTATTAAGTTTTTCATTAGTTAATATAGATATCGTGTACGATTATTTTTTTGCCTGGCGCCAATACATTACAGCGACCTTTGTAAAATAATAAATATTACATCCTAAATGGAACCGTTGGCTGCAAACTGCAGTTATACATCAAAAAGGCAAATAATAGAGAAGCATTCTATCACGAAACCATGCTATCTTGATCTGTGTGAGTAGACAATCGCGGCTCGTACAATGCCAATATTATTGCTGTACTTTGTGTTGCCAAAACATATTATTATTATATAAGATTTATTAGGAGTTTTAAGAAAAACGTGGATTTTATAAAATAATTTTACTGACTTAGTTAAATGATGATGTTTTATGATTACAAATAACCTACAATAAAATACATCTTTGCAAGGGATTTTTTGAGTATCTTAAGATTTCAAGACTTTGATTTTGGATTTCATCAAATCCATCCCGTAAAAACAGTGATGGTAATGAGAAACTAGTATTAAAACTTTCTCCACTCTCTGACTAGTTTAAATGTTAAGTGGCAAAACTCAACGCCGCGCTCCGTGCTAGGAGAAATGAAAATAATTTTGATATACTACTGAGTGAGAATCAAATCCACAACCATCTAGCTTACAGCCAAACGCTATCCCACTGCATTTCTTTATAATAAATATGATTTATATAAGAATATAGTTATAGTTTTTTTTATCCGCAATCATAAGCTTAAAGCTGAGCTAGCTAGCTGAGCTGAACTAAACGCTCAATCAGATTACAGCAATTAGCCTCGCATGCTGCGCCAAACCCCAGTTCTACTTACCTATATAAGTAATAATGGTTAATCGTGTAGTAACGGACTCATGGGAGTAAAATGAGTATTTCATACAAATCCTATTCCCCGGTGATTAAGAAAGTGAAAGGAATGGACCCCCGTTGCACTTCTGAATGAAAAATTAAACACATTCATCACTCAGCAGTATTTAACGGGCGATGTATTGTAATGAAATATTTAAAATGTATGTATGTATGAATGTGCTACGTATGTATCTGCAATTTACTTATTTTTACAAACTGCTAACTGTTTTCTTCAAAGTGTCCAAAACATTTTTTTTTGGGGGTTTCTTATTTCAGTAATTCCAAATACATTTAATGTAAGCCACAAATATACAATACGTATTTGTGGCATTAGTGACCCGTAAATTCCGTGTTGCCTTAGCGACGTCTATGTAACTTTATGTAAAGTGCGTGTTACATAAAATAATCAAAATAACCTTTATGCAAATAGATTTTTGCAACTTTTGAATCAAGTCATCATCATAAAGCTACCACCGGCTAGGAAGCCAGTTCTGTTGAGAGAGAAACAATTTTATTATTTAATACAAATTATTTAATACAAATATCTAACTTCCATTAAACTCAAATCATGTTAAAAATACATACTTACAAAACGAAAATTTAAAGGTAGCGGGATTTGAACCCGCGCCTCTTGACAACCACGCAAGCGCTCTGACCGCTAAGCCATGCGTTCTACATCCAACTAGCTCGAAATTCTTATACGCTTATTACAACTTGTTGTTAGCATCTCTGTAGAGAGATTTTTACAATTTTTTGCTATCCTAAGATTGCTCTACGAACAATCGTTTGGCAAAAGAAAATGCTATTTATTAAAATATATATATATTTTTTTAAAGTGTTGTTCGCAGATTTAGGAAATTGAAAAAGACTAAAGATATTTAGATAACTCAAAATCCCGCTGTGTTAAAATTTTTATACGTTTTTAAAAAAATGTAAAAAGTATTGAATACTTTTTCATGTTAATTTTCAAATGACATACTCCCACGTCCGTATAGCTTTCGTAAAAATTGGTCCAAAGCTTTTTACCTACTATTAATTTGTATATTAGAAACAAATTACATTTATAAATATACTTTGTAAATGTTTGTCAATAAACTTTAAACTAATTACTACTAAACATTCGTCTTGTGCGGTAAGGAATTCCCCATTGTATTAATTATCTAAAAGGAATTAGCCGCGGCTTGTTTACTAGTCGTTATAAATGTAACTTACAATAACATTATATGTAATGGAAATAACATTATATGTAAATAAGAACCATATTTAACTAAAAAGTTGTCTATAGTAATATCAAAATGAAATTAACGTAACTGTAAAGTAAAATGAAAATAAATTAACGGTATTAAATTAAACCGTTTTATAAACAAACATAATTGTGATAAACTATATTTTCGAAAAATTATATAAATATCTATTTTTTTTTTTAAATACTTTTAGGATATAATGTAACATTTTATGATATACCGATTTTTTTTAATTACTATTTTAAAAAAGTATAACTTAAATATTAATTTTTTTTATAAAAAAACAGCTTTGTGTTTAGTGTCTCATATCAGGGTAGTCAGAGAGAACCTAGTATCAAGACACTTCGATTTCCACTTCCCGCCTTGAATCGAGGCATTGCGTGCTGAGTGGCAGAAGTCAACACTGCACTTTGTATTACCAGAGCGGAGAAATGAAGATAATTTTAGTGTAATGATTTCTCCAAATGGGAAACAAACCCACTACCAATAGCAATTACATTCAGACGAAGTCACCACTTTTATGACTATTTACGAATCAACCAATAAATTGATTATTTTTGATAATTTAAGAAATATTCAGAACTATGACTTACGTGCTATAATCTTTGGCAATTTTTTATTAAAAAAAAATTAATTAACTTTGATTTACATTTAAATAGTAATTGAAAGCTATTTTCAGTTATTTGCTTATTCAACAACAACAAATCATTCCCATTCAATTACTGCAATAGTACAGTATTACATGGTTTAACATGAGTTTCGCAAAGTAACTAAATTATTTCATTGTTCCAAACAATTGTACCAGGTATTTTTATAAAGGCTTTAGACACGCTCACATTAAATCTTTCGTCATTAGAACATTAAAGATGTCGACACAAGTATGCTATGAAATCAGAAGAAGGCTCTGACTATGTATGATTTGATAGAAATCAAATTTAAAAAGTCTAGGGATGTGTCTAGTGAAGGAAACGTGAGTTTTCAAAATATATTTAAATGTTATTTGCAATTCTATGACCATAAAATTGTTATTTATATATAGGTTTTTATGAATTACTATCTTTGAAATCAGTTGGGAAGTTCAAAATTTGCTTTCTAATTTTTTTATTTCTTTTAATTACCTCCAATTATTTCTCTCTCATTAATTTTGTACAGTTACATAATACATTTTCATACACTACTTCAATTTTGTGTAGAATATAGAAAAAAAATCTCTAAACCTTTTTTATTATATTTCTTTTTATTTATAATTATGTACCCGTGGTTTATATCACACTTATTTTAGAATCATATTTATTTTTTTAATAATATACATACCAGTCTATTGGCCATACGCTCCGTTGGGGCCATGACCATATACCTAACCAGGCGATGTATGTGACGTAAATGTGGCCATCCCAAGCAAACCTGGCCACGTTCAGTCTTGGATGAGGTGAAGAAAATTGGCTAGATATGGAGCGAAATTAAACTTAATGCCCAAGATCGAACGAAATGGATAGTCACTGTGGACGCCCTCTGCCCCAACTTGGGGATGTAGGAACATAAATCATATAACAGGCTGTTTTAATTTTAAGTATAGTCAATATATATATATTGACAAACGTATTATTTTCATAAGAAAATTCATATATACATTATATATGAATGTGTATTATAGACGTTACCACAGCGATATCGAGTTGTTTTTATTAGCGAGCGGACGGAACACTTAGTTATCGTATCCTGTACCTACTGGCGCTGGATTTTCACATGGCGATTACGGTTAAAATAATATAAAAATGAATTATTTATATTTTATCTTTTTATTATTTTATGGTGTTGAAGTAAATAGACTAGACATAACCTAGTCCAAACATTTTATTTATCTTATTTATTAATTTTTGTTTCCCTTTGCCACTATGACACTCCTGTCGGTCAAACAATAATTATGTCTTATTAAAGAGTTAAACATATATTCGAAGGAATTTCATTCAATGGACTATAACAGGAAGTGGAAAATGACACACAATCAAGTCCATATTTTTCTTCATCAATCAAACTCTGATCAACATATTTTTAGAAAACGTTAAAAATTTTAACGAAACATTTTCTAAAAATATGTTTTCAATTTCCTAAGTGTTTGAATAACACTTATATAAAATGTTAAAAATAATCTGTGATTACGTTCTTATCTAAGTTTAATAAGATATAACCATTAATTTTAATAACTATTTATGCAGTATATAGCATTTAAAAGTAATGCCCTTCAATAATGCTGATTTAACTTTCAACTAATGAAGACCTGACTTTTCATTTCACACCTTCTAAAGAATTTCGGAATGATTCTGTAATTATGATGTCAGTGCTAATAACATGTATATGTGAGTGTCGCATGAATGTCACAACGGTCGATTTATATACGTATCTTATATATTACAATATTTGCCTTTACCAGGTCTGGCCAGACGAAGTGTGAGTATGGCGTCCGATACTAAGTACCTACACAATATATCTAAATAGGTTGAAAATAGACACGGAATATAGACGAAATAGAGACTTACCATACAAAAATACGAACACTTCTAGACAATAATAAATATCAACAAAATATATACCCAGTCAAATTTAGAATTGCATACATATTCAAATTATATAGCCAAATTAAGTACAAATTCAGCGTATACAACCTTTTGGTGACTTCTTGTAAATATTTGGCTATTGATAGTTCCCAAGGCATATTACATATAATTAAAAAAATACACTTTCATAGCCCAATACTAAAAGCGTAAAGATAGAATCAGTTGATATTCTCTATATAATAAACCGCAGTAAAGGCACAGCTAACAAAGATTTTATTTTGCAACGGTTCATGCAAGGGTGGTCATTAAATAAAGAAAATATACCGCAAACAAGTTATTCTGTGAAAGTTATAATAATGCGTTCATAATGTATGCCTATGTTGTTCCATTATATCGACTTTATGTCGAAATAGAACTTTACTTATTAGTTTGAACGTTATTAGTTTGTAAACAAAATATAAGCGTATTTAGGGATTTATTGAAAACTCTAAGTAAACTAGTATTATAAATATGAAATGCAGATAAATGCGCGGCGTTGAGTTCTGCCATGGTAGCGGAGTGTTTTTAACTCTAGATTGTCTCTTGACTGTTTTCTGATTACATTTTATTATATAATAATAGCTTAACATTCTAATATGTTTCTAGATTATTAAAATTTTCTTATCACTTCACTACACCAATTAATAGGTAGCGGTTCGTTAATCAAAATTCATTTATTATTTCATCAACGACTTAAAATCCACGTATTACGGCCGTGTGTGGCGCAAAGTATAAATCATACAATAAGAAAACGGATTTAAATGAGACAACCTTGTTAAAGAATACTCACCTCTACATACATTATTAAAAAGTCTAAACAGGCATGCACAAATTATCTTTTTTGCAGTCATATTTAAGACAATGTAAGTAATTGCGTAGATTCAACTTCGATACATACTAATTGGAGCAAAACAAAGAATCTAATTATGAAAAGTAATGCTCTACATGCTTAAAGGTATTTTATTAATCTGTTGATATATGTTTTTACGCTTGTTTTACTCTCAAGAATTTGAACGTTAGATTTTGTCGCTTATGTTTTAATTATAATAATTTCCGTATTAAGCTGCATTGTAAACCATGATCATGAGTTCTAATTCAAAGTTTTATTATATTGATAAGTATTACCATTATTCCAAATACTTAAATAAATATATAATTGTGAAATATTATTTATTACTTGATATTTAATCAAATGATTAAAGTAATATTGCATAGGATGCAAGATTGCATATGCAAATGCATAAAACACTATATTTTAGCGTTATTGCATATTTCACACTTTTGTCATGTACAGTGCTTACTTTGTTAGTTAAATGTATTTTAGGTGTGCTGTAATACTCAGGAACAGTGCAACAGAAATGCGGTTTTCTATAAAATTTAGGGTCTCAAAATAATAAAAAAACCAATTAACGCACTCACGCAACGGCACAGGTGAGCCTCTGCCTAAAGAAATAAAAAAATAAACGTTTGAAATTTGTTCTAGAATGTCTAGAGAAATATGCAATAGTATATATGACAATTGATTTATTATAGAGAATGAAGAAAAATGTAAATTTTAATTATAAAAATAGAGTTAAAAGTTACTATCTTAGAATGAAGTCTATGTTGGACATTTTATGTATACTGATAAATATGAGTATATGTATGCAGGGGCGGAAAAAGATATCTCATAAAAAGCTGTGGTCACCCGGCCTAGTGTGAGCCGGTGTATGAAAACGGAGATAATTACAACTCGTTACGGAGAAACTAGCTCCAGTTATTTTTCTAATTTATTAACCCTCAATAACCAATTCGTTTAAATATTTTCATTTAAAAATGTGTAGAAATCATGAAAGCCGAAAATCGTCTAATTATAGTAAAGCACAAAACTGGTCGCAGGTTTACCCGCATTACTTAAGCAATTTACTGGCTGTAAAAGGGACTTGTAAAATTATGAAGTATCCATGCAAATGATATACAGAAACCAGTATTCCCACGTAGTTTTCAAATAGGGTGTTATTGTTAAAATAGTCCCTTGCTTTATACCCTCAGTATTTCGGTTTGATGATGCCAGTTTTAAGTTCCATGTTTATTTTGTACTTTTATCTATGTCATTGTGAAGTTTAGGGTTGTTTTGGACATGGGATGAGTAATATTTTTTTCCATAATTGATCTTTGTAGTGTTTTGTTGAGATGTGTATAGCAGCTAATTTGCTTTACATATTTTTTCAATTTTTCATACTTTATTTAACTTTCTTTTTTGTTTTGTTGGACTTATTATTTGAATAGGCCAGACTTCAAATTCAATTATATGTAAATATTGATTTGTTGGTCTGAAGTTAAAATGTAAAACCTAATTACAAAATAAAGTAGGTGAACTATAAAATAGTTACTGTTCTGTAAAGTTCTGATATATTGACTCCGATTTATTGGCTTATAATTATAGAATTTTTATATTCTTATAACCGAGAAAACTTATCTAAAAAAAATACTAACCGGGCCTTATTGAGTTTCATCTGTATCTCGAAAAAACGTGTAAAATATATATATATATTTTTTGCCATATATTTACAGCTTTTTATACGTAATTCATATTGTAATTATTTTGTTTAAATATTACCACACGTATCCGAATCCGATGACCATACAATATTTGAACCTAATGTCCTTGCCAGGATTTTTTTTTTTTTAATCTATTTTTATTTTAGGATCTTTTGTGTAATAATACAAAAATGTCAACCCCATCGTTCCCTAAAACAATCTTCAAACACACAATTATAGCATTTCCTTAATCTTTCTAAGAACACTATTACATCATCACATACTTAAATTTGTACAACATCTTAGTTCCACCACAAACAAGGTTCAGACAATAAACATTGGAAAAACACCTACATCTCCTTAAAATTCCAAGATTATCAGGCAATTCAGTCTTGAGCAGGCCCAAGCATTTAGGATTGACCATACTAAGAAGTGAGGTGAATAACATCATCCCTCCACTCCACTTTGCAATTCACAGGATAAGGAGGAATTGCCTTTAGCTGAGAAAACTGAATTTCTAACGGAATGGATTGATCACTATAATTTGAACGTGTTCCTTTCAGTTTCTTTTTTGAACTAATTTGTTATTTTGTTCTGCATCACATTGGCAAGCCGAAGTGTTGCTTGACTCCAGATTTCTCTTATTTTTATTTAAAACTTCTTCATGCTAAAATCCATATAATTCAGAAAAATTAACGTTTAAATTTAATTCGTTTTTATTGAACGTGAATCAAAATGAATAGCGTGGGTTGATATCGAATAAGGAGTTGACGCTTTCGATTTCTTGTAAATAATTTCGATTTAAAAATTTTGACAATGGCGCATATTAACTCCAAATATTTTTTTATAATACTGACAAGGAAACAACCATCGTGGTAATGGTAAACGATGGTAATATATTTGCGAGATATGTTTATTTCAGATTCACACTTTTCCCGCATAGCGAAGTAGGCAGAGCCAGGAGAGGCACCTAGTGCTAAGTGTGACTCCGTTCTACACTTTCCGCCCGCAATCGAGACATGGCATTTGTGATTGAACTCAACGCGCGCTTAGTCTTAATAGAGCGGAGAAATAAAAATAATTTAAATATAAACATTTCCGTGAGGGGGAATCAAACTTACAATCAATGTCATTTACAGTCAGGCGCTGTCCAAATGTACTCGTAATTTAATAAGCTATATTAAATTTACCCCTTATCTCATCATCTTAAAACTTTATTATTCTTTATGTATAATCAAGTAGTTTATATATTATATCTTTAATATAAAAAAAAATAGAAAACAAGGGGTCTATGTGTCGTCGGCCATGTTTCCCTCGCAGCGACCTCCGTGGACCTCTATTATCCTTCCATCTTTCAACAGTACTAGTACGTTTACTTCAACGTTCAATCAAACCAGCATTCCTAATCCGGACCAATTCATCTTAAAGACGTCCTATTATAAGTAACCCGACCCGCATTAGAGGATAATGGGGCATTCGTATAATAGTACCAAATGTTGAACTTCTCCGCTCGTCTTTTTTATTTATTTTATTATTAATTTTGGGGAGACCGGTACTTGGATTTGTAAAGTAACATTATTCTTGTATTTGAAAGATATGTGAAATATTTAAATAGATTTGAGTGACAAAAAGTATTTATAATACAAAAGAAACTTTACGATGGCTTCCACCGTTAATACCAGGGAGATTAATCTACACTATATGAGTATTTTTTTTTCTAACTAATTACTGAACTGTATCTGTATACTTTTATACAATAAACATATTGTTTTTCTTAATAAAAGTTTAAAATTCAATTTTATTCTAAGATAGGTGAAATAAAGAAAGTGTATGTTAACTATAAAGCAATTAATTTAATAGAATAACAATTAAAAATATAACAATATAAAGTAAGGTACTGCAAATAACATTTTAATAAATCTGAATTTGTTTCGCAATGATTTAGTACCATGTCGATCTACTCTACTCTTTCCGCTAATTAAACTGTGTTAAAATTACACAATTATTTCATCTTACAAAAAACACTTCTTGTTTTATTACTGTCATTGCTTTATTAATTTGAGGCGCAAGTGTTGTTCTGTGTATACGAATAGTTAATGAGAATTAAGTAAAACTAAGTCTTTATTCATTGGATGTTTGTTACTTGTTTAAGTTAAACAAATTAGTATGTGATTAAGCAAAAAGTTTGACCGTCTATTCAAATTTAAGTATATGCTTTTTTAGCTGCTTTTTTTTGGCAGAGAGAATCTAGGATCAATACATTCTCCGTTCTCCGTTCTCTACATTCCGTCAGAGTGGCGGTACTCGCCGGCGCGCTTTGTCTAGTCCCCAGAGAGGAGAAATAAAAATAATCGTTCCCTTATTGGGAATCGAACCCACAAACATTGCAGAGAAACGCTGTCACACTGCCACGATTTTACATATTATGCATATTATAATTTTTTTAATCTAATTTCTACTCACAACGCACTACCTAGTACAAATATATTTTATTAAATATTATTTATTCCACATTAGTTTAATAAATTAAATACAGTTGAACGTGTTACGCACCTAAACTCCAAAACTAATATCATACTTTTAAAAGTAGGCATAAAGCTTAAAATATGAAACGATTGTTATTCATATCCATAGTCCAGTGCCACGCCTCAATATTGCTTCGCCTGTCAGTTCCAACTGATCGCTGTGAAATCCTACGACCTACCACATCGATTTAACAAGACACTATGGTGGCACAGTCGATACTTAACTGCCTAACACCAGTTATCTAGACGGTTGCAAGTTCGAATTCTAGATCTTTTATTACTATGCACTTATAAATTATATATGAAAAGATTACCGCCAGTTCTTATTAACAGAACTTCCAAACCGTTGGTAGCTTCCGGTGGGGCTGAAAATGCTGCCATTTTTATGATCTTTAAATAATACTATTTACCTTAGAAAATTTTATAAATTTTTTTTTTATTATGCAATTAATAGTTACTGTATGGGTAATAATTTTTGATTGTTATGGTCCTAGTTTTGAACAACTAATTACCTCTCGATAAATTGCTTTAAATGTCGCTTATTATATCCGTTATAGACAATATAGTTTAGAATGTTATAATTTAGTAACTATTAGACCCGGAATTATTTCAAAGATGTATTAAATTACCTAATTTACAAATGAGTTTTAGTAAAATATAATATATGTGTGGGTGAAAATGAAACAGACACGATAAAAAAAAACTGTAAATTGACAATAAAGATATAAATATAGAATTTGTGTATTCAAAAACATTTTTAATTATCATTGATGTACATTTTAAAACTTTGTTATTATATACTGTTAAGTTTTGTAAAGGAATACGTCGATCCTATCGAGGTAAGTTAAAAGTCTTTATATCTCTGTACTCTCAATGTTCTTGGGCTTAAAATACACACAATCCACAATACACGTTGTATTGCATTATTTTCATGTATTTAAAAAAAATCTTCTCCAAATTCTGACTTTTTTTTCATCGTCATCTACACAGATATTCAGGCAACCAAGACAAACATACATTTTGTATACATTTTTTACAATCTTTCAGTTTATAGTATTTATTTATTTATAATATTACCTTAATAAAATCTTCTTTTATATCAAAGATATATTTCATTAAATTTTCATATATCCTGACAGATATGTATGATGAATATACATAAATATTTACACAGAGATCGAACTCACGACCTCACCACTAGAAAAACAAAACCTTGCATCACTGCGCCAACAAGGTCATAACTTATTACGTGACAAACTTTTTAATAAAATATAGAACGTTTGAACTCAAATCGTTCATATTTATGTAACAAAATAAAAATTCCACAGATTGTCTCCTTTGGCTTCCATCACAAGATAGCATCTCATACGTGCACCGAAGTAACGAAAGTAAGAGTTCACAAGTGACCCGACACGGTATACCGTTCGTTAATTATAAACGTCATTCACGATGCACGGCGATGCGCCTGCGCATCTATTACTCTCGCTTTCCGTTACCATAGAGTTCAAAAGCTATACGTGCTTGATTCTTAATTATTTAAATATCTTTTAATTCAAGTTGGCTTAAAAGTTGACATATATTTCAAAGTAACACAATTTAGTAGTTACAATGTTGGTATTACTGGTAGTTGTCGTTGTTTTAAAAACCATGTCATAAATTGAGGCAATCGTGGCGCCGCGTCTGCGACAACGTCTGGCTCTAGACGAGATTGCTTGTGGGCTCGATTCCCTTTCGAAGTAATGATTATATTTCAATTATTTTCATTCTCTCCGCTCTGGCATATAAGATAAGGTGCGGCGTTGACTTCTGCCACTCAACACGCTACGTTTAAACTTCGAGTGGAAAGTGGAGAAAGGAGTGTCTAGAAGCTAGGTTCTCACTGACTACCCTGCTATGCGGGAGAAGACAATGATGAATCACTAAGTAATTGTTTTAAACTAAACACTTCTATTTTCTTTGTAGCTCTATTTTAAGTTAACAGCACGACGGTTCGCGGACTTCTTTGTTCGTGCTACTTGAAAAAGCTGTTCTTTCACGACTTCATAACTAATCACTGGCGTGTAGTATTGTTATATTGTACTTTTTACGCAATTTACCATCACTTTCATGATATTGAGACAAATGGTTTCTTTAATGAATATTTTTTAACGCTTATTGTTTTAGGAAAAGCCATATTTATTCGCATATATACTGTCAGTACGTTTATAATATATATGTAACTGTAACTTATCTTTGTTATGACACACTGTATATTCTGCTAATAAGAGAAAAAATATATAAACTTATTTTATAAAATATATACTTTAGTATTTACTGTTCTTTACTTAATTTATAAATATATATTTTTTTCACTAAAAAAAAAATCGCTAAGAAATTCCGAGTGCTTGCGAATATATGTGAATTATAAGTCCTAACTGAGACAATGTTAGTTTTGTCATATTGCGGTTAATGTACGGTTGTTTAGAACAACTATTAGAATTGTTATAAATGTGTTACATCACATAATTGTTTCCTTTCTAATATCTTAGAATTTATATAGCTCGTGACTTTCATCTAAACTCTTAATTCTTGTAGCGCAGTTAAATATTATATCTTACGAAGTTTTTACGGTTTTCGCCAGTAACGTAATTCAAATTAATAACGGTAATTTAGTACCGATTATAGGAAATGAGGAAGTCGCTATGTTGCGCATTCACCGGAATACACTAATATTATTTATTACATTTATATTCGATTGGCTACATACTATAGTCAATTTAAGCTTTATTAATTAATTTACGTTAGGCTATAGTGGTGTAGTGGGTAAGCGCATGAATGAAAGTGTGATTAGTTGTAGGTTCGATTCCTACTCAGTGTAATGATTATCTGTATTATATAATGAATTTGCTCTCTCCCTCTACCTCAGTCTTACCATTAGATTTTGCGTTATTTAACTCTTTTTTCTATAATCTTTGTAATATTACAATTTGAAATGAAAGTTATTTGTCGATGTTTTTGAAGTAACATAAAAAATGGTGCCGAAAGAATAAGGAGTTCGCGGACTACTTTTTAGCGAACAGAAGTTAATCAATTAATCTATTAGAGTCAAGTGGCGATTGTCCTAAAAAATGGACAGTTATTTATTAACCTTTCTTCTTAACATGAATAGTGGTCGGCTTTCCTAGAAACTTTTACAAATAATAACTAAGTAAGATTGATTGATTAGAAATAATTCTTTTTTACTTTCAGTAAATTGGTTCAATTGCTGACTTAACAAAACACCAAGTACATAATTTATAACACCATATAGCTATTTCAAATAAAATATAAAAATATGATTCGTGACAATCAGCTAAGAATCTACATGCACTTTATTCATAAATTCAAACGATTTTATATAGAATAAATTGGTTTAGTTATATAAAGTCTGAATTAATAAGTAGTTTTTATGTTTTTTCAAATCTATTTCTGTTCTGTGAAACCTAGATAAAATATAAGGAAATACTATAGTAGTAAAAAAGAAAAACAATAGTGTTCATTTCATCTGAAAAACATTCCTTACATTGATGGTTTAACAGATATATAGATACAGATTAGCTTAGAATAGGCTAGATAATAATACTCAAGAAAGCGCGCGCTGGTCGTTCCCGCGCGCTTCTATGAGCAGGCCGTTGAGGGTACCAACCAACCGCCTTTGACTTTGCGACGTACATGCAGGCTCAACAGTGGGAACCTGCAAGCCACTGGGTTCCTGCAACGAGTGGAAGGGATCACAGAAGACTGGACCTCGTGTTTCGAGTTCCTATGACTTCAGCTAGTGGCGGTCGAAGAGAACCGCGAGGTTTTAGCGGGTATACGAACGCCGCCCAACATAGCTCGTTCGAGTGCTCAATCGGACTTCCTCACTTTAAGAAAGATTAGATACCTAACTTTCACTTAAATAACAATGTTTTCTTAAATTTATAATTGAAATAGTTGTAACTTTTTTGTTTGTGGTTCATATATACATTAAAATAAACACAAAAAGTTGAATATTGAAATAAAACACTAAAAGTGTAGGGAAGTTTACCAAAATACAATAGTCAAAATAACATTTGAATCTGTAAAGCCGTTTCCGTGATTATCGAGCACAAACAAACAGACAAACATTAAAGCAAATAAAAATAAATGTTTTGGGTACTGATATATTAATTTTTTTCTAATCCCATGTACAGACCAGATAACAAAAATTTTAAAAAAGAAACCTTAAGCAGGATTTCTATTTGCAACTTTTGCAGCAAAATATTTTGATGATCCATACACAACAATAACTTAATACAAGATGATTAAATTTTCCACGTATTAATTAATTCGGTCTCCATCCATATTTAGGAACTAAATAAAGAATATAAAGAATGAGTCAGCGAGCAAAATCGCTGTGACCCGTCCATAGCTTGTTGGAGATTAATATAACTGCAACCCTTGACTCACTGGAGAATACACGTTCATTTTAGATTAGAGCAAAGTAACGTTTGTAAATGCTTACTTTGTTAATAGCTAAAAACAAAGGATGGTATTGTGTAAATACACTACAAAGTAAATACTTTTTATGGTTATTTATGACCAATTTTGTTAAATACATAAATTTATATTGTATATTGATTGAAGAAAGAATAATGTACGTACTACTGGCTGATTACAGCCAGGTCATCTGGCTGATTACAACCATCAGAAATGGTTAAAATGTCATAATTAAATGGGAAAATGTTTGATTTTTATTTATGTATTTTGGGGGGTTGGTAAAGAAAATTAAAAATTATTGATAAATCGTTTGTAGGCACATTGCGTGTTAGTTACGAAAAAGATGTAGGTATTTACAATATTATATATATATATTAAGTATATGTTGCATCTATATAACTACTTTCCCCAAAGTTACTTATTATTTAAAAAAAATACTAATATATTGAAAAACAATATGAACAGGATTTGTACTTATCAGCTTTACGCTTTTCCCGCATAGGGCGGTGGTCAGGGAGAATCTATTGTCAAGACACTCCGCTCACCACTTTCCGGCTGAAATCGAGTGTTGTGTTGATTGGCGGAACTCAACATCGCATTTTGTCTTAGCTACCAGAGCGGAGAAAGTACAATATTTTAAATATTTTCATTCCCCCTATTGGTAGTCGAATCCAAAACCAATCGCATTTACAGTCAGTCGATGTCACTGCGCCACAATGGCCTCAGATTATTGCTTAACGCTTGTATGAAATGTAATCTCCAATTTGGCGTTCAATCTAAATACATACTTGGATAGCCTTACTTATATTAATTTAGACTATACGTACAAATATAAAAGTAGACTTGAATAAATGCAAGAAACAAATATATATGAAATGTGGCTTTTACTTATATTGACGAAATAATTACTAAAATGAACAAACTTGAACACTTACTGTACATATAATGCTTGTGGGTTAGATTCCAGCACACAGACATGAAAAAGGGAAAGCAATTGAAGAGGACGATTGAGAAAGGATTGCTCTAAATTATTACAGTAACGCGAAAACATAGGATTTTATATGTTACAGTCGGAACTACGAAAGATAGCCAAATAAATAGTATTGCTAGGGTTATAAAGTAGTATATAATTTTTTTTTTCTTTTTTTTAACTCTACGATATTTGTAGTCTGTGCCCTATTTTGCTCTTTTCTTTTATTATTTTATGTGATGTTGCTGGTTTATTTTTAAAGAAGGGTCGTGAAGTCGATACATAGGGAGTTACAGCCTATAACATCTATTAATCGTTGATTTTCCAAGTGATTTATTTTTTAATATTAATATATCTTAAGAATCCATCCGAGTTTAAAATTATATTTCTAATACATTATGTTTTGTAATTTACCTTTCCTCTTAGTATTTATCTAGTTATTACTATTTGAGCGAGTATCACTCATATTGATATCATAACTAAATAAAATTAGAATATACTAACATCCGTTCTGGAACGTTAAATATTTTTACCATGAATGGCTCAGGGTTGTCAATACTGTTATTCTACTTTATATTGTTCTAAAAAATCTAGCTACATTTTTAATATATATTTCTTATATAAATACATGAACAATATCTATTTTATACTAATAATTTATTTATAAAAGAAGTTTAAAATTATAACTTAAATGGTATAAATGAAAGTAAAAACAAGTAAATGCACTAGCGAGTGTCAAACAAATGGTATTTGTTTTTTTAAATATCACTGTTATATATAACATATTACATTTAAAGCCAGAGGCCATGTGGCCATAGTACGTCTTACTGTAAACGCGATTGGTTGTGGGTTCGATTCCGACTCGGGAGAATGAATATATTTAAAATATTTTCATTTCTCCGCTCTGGTACCTAAGACAAAGCGCTGCGTTGAGTTCCGGCACTCAACACGCAATGTCTCGAATTCGGACGGAAAGTGGAGAACGGAATGTCTTGACACTAGCTTCAATCTGAATATGTGATTAAATCTTAACTCACGTTAAGATTTATCACTTTTTTATCACTAACGAGGGTCATTATCGAAACTAAATTTATTTGATATTTTTTCCGTTTTTATATCGAAATATAATTACTTTTTATTTTGGTAAATTTTAAAGACATTGACAGCCTTCATTCACAGAACACCATTACTACACTCCAGTATTGACCGATGACATAAATCGCTTAAAAATAATAGTTTCCACCCTATAACTGTTTTATATTTAACTTTAATCGTTTTTAATGAAATATAAATTTAGTTATTCCATTTAAAACTCTTTGAATAACCAAATCACTTTTGTTGATTGCGAACAAATTTATAAGCTTCATTTTTATCTTCAATTGGGCGGACAGCAATTAATGACTGTACTTAAAATGTCTAAAGTAATAACGGTTTTTTTGAAGTACAAAAACAATATTTAAAACTGTAAGATTATAGTACATATGATTCATATAAAATATTAAGATGTTTTTTTGCCATATATTAATACAAAGTGCTACAGTATTTACTACGGGCTTCAAAAGACAAGGTTTTTTGTTAAGTACTACTCGTCTCCCGCAACTTCGTTTGTGTGGACGTGATGAGCCTTCACACCAAAATAATAGGTAATTTGAATCACTTTTTTTATGTACAATTTTTTTTTATCTTATACAATAGCTTTTAATTTATAGTATATTATAATATTAATTGTGATTTTGAATCACAATTCATATTATAATATACTATAAATGCAATACTATAGTCCTGTATCAGGTGATTCACTATTCAAAATCAATTACATCCTCAGTCCCATCGAAGCCTAAAATCTGTATACTAAGCTTATAAGCTATGTTATACAACTGAAAAAGATTTTATTAAAATCCATCGAGTAGTTCCAAAGATGTGCGCGTACAAACATTCTGTTTTTACTGTTTTATTATATTGAATTCGGTTTCCACTCGGGGGAATGACCATATTTAATAGTTTTCATTTCTTCGCGATGGTGGACAAGACTAAACTGACTACCCTGCAATTCGGGAAAAGTGTGAAGCTGGGAAAATAGATAAAAAAAGTATGTATAAGTATATGCAATGCAGAGAAAACTAATAAATTTATAACTTTCCTTTGTTTTAAGACGGTAAATAAATTAAGGTCGAGTTAAAAATGACTAAATAATTTCTTTAATAGTAAAATATAGGGCTTAAAGAACTTAAGTACTTAAATGTTATATACGTATTTTATGTACGTGCTGGGTAAGAATGATTAAACTATTACCTGATTTAGATTATGAATTTTAATCGACAGTTAATACGTTTAAGAACAAAATTATTAAATTTGAAATTATAATTGAAAGACTTGGAACTTTCAGCCAGCCACAAGGACAGTCTTTAACTGTGATAACGATTGGTTATTGGTTCGATCCTCTGAGAATGCTTTAAAAATAATGTTGAATTGAAAAGATATGTAGTATTATAAGAAAACAAAAACCAACTTAAGTTTTTTAAAATTCAAATTACTCTTGGAGGTATTTGGGACAAGGAAAAGGAATAAAATAAAAAAAACACGCAAATAAAGTTACCAAATTATTGTCTTCAAATCAATCTTTTATTTAAAAAAAAATGTATGTCACTGAATTAATTATTATAAAACTTAGATGTTATGGAGATTGGTTGGTTGATAAGGAATTTCTTTTTGAGCCAAAAATGAAACATCGATAAAAGATATCGAAGTGAAATTTAGATATGATATTGCTTTATAGAAATGTGTGGCATATTTTAAATACATAATTATTAACGTATGTGTTTTTTTACTTTTTATTGGTAAATTATTGTAATAGTATTGCTTAATTAAACGATATGTGGTGTTTTCAAATGTTTCTTGTTCGTACAACCTTAGAACAATATTATGACACTTCCATATAAATTTGTATTTAAAAATATTTAACTTCTCCATGTTCAGTGTTGTCGGTCTTTTATTTTCACATATCTCTTACCTAGACACAATCATGATACAGCTGAAATGTGTTTTAACAACGTGATGGCTGTAGGTTCAAATTTTCACTGCTTGCTTCACGCTTTTCTCTGGCTTCACACTTTATCCTGGATAGTCAGAGAGAACCTAGTGTCAAGACATTCCAGAGTGCTTATTCGATTTAATTTTTTGTATATTTATTTAAACTTAGATTTCAGAACTGTAGCGTTTGACTGTAGTTTGATGCACAATGTACCTAAATTAGAGTAGTATGTCAATATTTTTACTAGTCCAATGTCTTTATATAAGAAAGAACTGATTTTCTGTAGCTACACGCCTTATCCCTAGCAGATAACCGGAGCCTCTACATACTTCTTTGCCTTGTCCACTGTCATTAATCTCATGCATGCATAAGAAGTATAAATACATACTTTAAGATTTTTAATAGACACGAATAGGTCACTTTACCGAATTTAGATATTCAAATGGGTTCCCACATTGCCCCTGCGTTCAAACCGCATACAGGACTCTACCTTATTATGACGCAAGAATAATTCTATTATGCCTACACCTTTCTTCAAAACATTTCACCCTTTGACTGCCTTCCAAGTTAATCCTCACTAGATCTTTTCTCATAGTTAAATATATACCCAAAATACAATAGACTTGAACCATAAAATATGTGATGCTAAAATCAGCTTTATTTATATGAAAATAAACTTCGTTTTACTGAGTACTTTGAGGATTATAGACAGTCTTAACCAGCTGTCTTTTCTCTATTTTACCGGTTTGTGAAGGACGAATCCAAATAGCGATTAATAACAGGTTTAACGCCAATTTCACGTAAAGCGTTCGTCGCGGCGGCGGTGACATAAGTAGAATAGCTGAGATTTTATTATATATCTAATTAAATAACTTTCTCTGTATCGTCAAGTTTATTTTTTTATTTAATTTTACTATGATTCAAATATATAAATATGTAATTTTATCAAATACCATCCTCATCATCTAGATATGTGGCACTCTACTACTGTGCGGCTTTGTAGGAACTTCCTTCCACTTGCCACTCAGCTGTGGAATGGCCTACCAGCGGCAGTGTTTCCAGGTCGATTTGACATGGGTACCTTCAAAAAACAAGCAAGGAAATTGACGCTTTCCACCTTAAAGGCCGGAAACATCCCTTTAGCTCTTCTGATATTACACGGGGTGGTGGATCACCAATACACGACGGTGATCACTTACCTACAAATTCTACAAAATTTGTCAATTTACTTCAATAATTATCAATATTATTATA
This sequence comes from Podotricha telesiphe, assembly GCA_038994665.1. NCBI lineage: Eukaryota > Metazoa > Arthropoda > Insecta > Lepidoptera > Nymphalidae > Podotricha > Podotricha telesiphe. The sequence goes on along the minus strand of JAOYRR010000293.1, from coordinate 685,686 downwards.
GAACATGAGATTTAATTAAAAACAGTTTTTCCTATTGAAATGTCATTGAAAAAATGTAATTAGAAATACTTTTCTCAAAATGAAGAATAAAATCTTATTAAATAATAATTATTATTACTTAAAAAAATGTTTATTTCTCATTTGCTTATTTGTTAGTCTTGATCTATATACCCGGCTCGCGGCTTCGCCGGCGTAAACTACACATCTAAACTACTACGATCTTTCACAGCCCGCGTTGTCACTTAAATCACACACTTGGCTTAAATTTATAATTTAAATAGGTTTAACTTAACATTTATGAACCGATTGAAATTAAATGAGCTCTAAGTGTTAAGCGTTTACCACAATAGAATGTTCAGAACTGTATTTAAATCGGTTTAGCCGATTCTGATATTAGCGTGCACAAACGCACAGACGAACAGATAAACAAACAAACAGAAAAACAGTTAAAAGTCGTTGTTTTGGTTAAAATTATATTGAAAAATGCCCCTAATAATATTTTTTCCATATGTTCTCCATGTACGGACAGCGAGCAGTTACATTATTATTATATATATATATATATATATATATATATATTATGTTAGGCAGCAGCAAACTTTAATGATAGCACATGTAAACGGCTAAAGTATAAGATTGTTTAAAAATTCTCGACTCATAAGTCGTCGCCTATGTATGAAAGCCCCAAAAAGAAACTTATACAACAGCTCTATCATCAGTAACCTTGACATCTGTGCGCAGTAATAGAGGCGACCCAGAATCTTTGAATATGCACTTTGACTGTGTGTAAACTATATACTTACAGTATAGCAAATCTAATAATCTAGAAGGACGAACGCTGCCTGCGTTACCTAGACGTTACCGTCTACGGTTGTAGGTTCGGTTTCGACTCGCTGGAATGGTTATATTTAAATTGTACTGATTTTTTCCCTCTTGTAAAATTGCACGGTGCGTCGAGTTCCGGTATTCAATTGGCCAATGTCCCGAACGGAGTACCGCTAGGTCCTTTTTGCCTTCTGCAATATTGTAATTTTTTTACTCAATTTTCAATGCCAACACGTGATAAATAGAAATGATACATCATAAAGTCCGCGTAAACGATGTAAATGTGGGCATCTAATAATGGATAAATACTGTTTCACATTTTTTTAAATAAAGTTAGCGCGATGAACCAATTCAAAATGTCAATTCTCCATTGGAATACATCATTTAAAAGACTACATTTATTATGTAAACTTTGTTTATTAAATATAAAGAACAAAATCTTGCATTTTGCAGAGTCGACCTTGCCTATATAAGTTAGAAAAAAATAATATCACCACTCACTTGAGCGTGAATCACTCAAGCAAGTGCACTCGATTGTAAGATAAAAACTTTTAATGGATATCTATGGCCATAGATATTTAAATGTTATCTTATAAAACTAAAGGTCGTTGTGTAATAAAGTTTCAGTATTGCATCCACAAACTATATGTTTTATGATTGTTATTAAATAACAGTTTCTTTTTTTGTTTTCTGCACATCGTCTCCATGTTTCGTGGTAGACAGAATCGGAACTTGGAGAAGAGAACCTATACAAATATTTAGAGATATAAACAATATTAGACGGCAAAGTCTTATTATAGTTTATCTAACGACGTTGAAAATAGTATATACATAAATTAAATTGTCTATATAATTTATTATATAACTTAAAACTCCAATAATCGTACAACCAACTTATCTCATATTCAGATATCCTTTCATTTCATTATTTTGTAATATATTACAGGAATTATAACGTTTTATTATTAAGAAGCTGCTAGCCCCTTAACGCGCGTTGCCTTATTGACAAGTATGTAACTTTATATATTCAAACATATGGTAATATGAGTTACATTTCTTTTATTAATTTAAAATATTCAAATTCATTATTTAAAACAAAATATTGTCATTCGGCGCTATGTCTCTATATAAACTATAACTGTGCCAAATTTCAAACTAATCCGTCCGCGTACTAATCATAAAAAGGGCTACAGGTTTTGTTTTTTGTATTTAATCTATATATAAGTTCATAAGTACTATAAATAGCTTAGGATTCCAAAGCCCAAAATTATAATTGTAGTTGATTCTTTGTAAATAATCAAAAGTATATTTATCCCAATCACGAAACACGAAGTCATTTCTCACAAATTTCTTGCAAACAGCTCTACAGGTTCGATTTTTAAATAAGAAATCAAAAAATCTTCGGCAGTTAGAAATATAATCCTTCATATTTCCCATCATTGACACATTCTTTATAGTAGAAGACAGTAAATCTGATAGAATCGCCTTTATTATAGCATCCCGGCACCCTTTGACCGTTTTTTCACCTTTTGTCCATATATTTTTTTGTGGATACTGTGTCTATTTGCTTTCGACACGCTCACATTCCAGCTGCTAATTTGGTAGCATTAGAATACACCCTGTACATTAGAAAGGGATCTCTTTTTTGTTGTGAATGAGCAGTATATTATATAAAATCTTGTAACAGTATGGCTATAGTTGTTTTAAATGTATTATAATATAATACTGTTAACAAATAAGTGGTTTACTTGAAAGTCATTTAGTAGTATTTCGTTTTAACAATAGATTTATCGAAACTAAGTTGTCAATTTAAGCACTATTTCGATGAATTATTTGTTTCAATACAAAAAAACTTAGTTAACGCCTTTCAATTCGAAGTATCTCTTAATCAGCGAACAGCAATTAGCTTCCACAAATAGTCTGGTACGTCGGTATCAGTAGGTACTTTGTCTCGATTAAACGATTTATTACTTTAGTTTAACATCTGAACTGTTTAGAAATTGCAGCATGTAAGCTTAAGGAATGCAAGCTTCTTGTGCAACTAAATCGTTTACCTAGTTTATTTAAATGCGTATAGATAATTGCTGTTAGGTATTTATTACGTTTAATTTAAAATAAAGAAAAAATACTATTAGTATAACTTTAGAAGAAAATTTCTTAAAACAAAAATTTCTTAAATCATTTGTATTTCAAATGTAATTTTCGGTTAAGACGCGTTTGGAGAGTATGTGATGGAATGCAATCGTAGTGGCTTCGGGAATACTTGGAGGCAAAGCGAAATCTTGAGTTTTTTTTCAGAATCACTATGCAATCATTCGGAAAATTAAATATCCACAGATGTACCATTACGGTTTCTTAGAAGATGGAATAGTTTTAATACAAGACTGGGAGGAGAATATGTTATAAATAACCATTTACTTATTTAAAAAATAAAGAGACAAGCAATCTATCAAATAAAACACATCATCCTAGAAGAAAAATGAATAGTCTGGCTGACTAAACGTAACTCTAGACTAGATTCTTTTAAAATGAAATACAATAATAATAATAAATAATAATAAAAACTCTTTATTGTGCATCCACAAATAGAAATAAAAACAGAAAATAAGTTAAATAAATAAAAACATCAATCACAACACAAATACAATCATGTCAATCAACTGTCAAACTTTGACATTTTGTAAAGGCATTTTATGACATATTTTAATTAAAAAAGTAACCTTAATGACGCATCTATTTAATACGTCATAAGAAGTGGAGACATTAGATATCCTTAAGTTTTGGTTTATCTTTTTCGGAAGTGATTTATATATCTTATCTTTTTCAGATTCCTGTCATTCCATGCTTGTTCGTTAATAGTTGTGTCAGTTTTATAGTTTGTCAGAGATTAGACATTTTAATGCTGAAGTAGCATTAATTGAGTAAAGCCGACCGTTTTTTAACACTGCTTACTTGGTGCGTAGAATATCGGAATATTTGATAGTACGATTCATTCTTAATTTTATATTCAAATATTTTCTTCACGAACCTGCTGCATTAAGCGGGCATTTCCGGTATGCGTCAAAATGCGATGTCTTTAAAATAATAAAAAATGAATAATGGAAATACAACGATATAATACTTTATGCCATTATTCAGTATTTCATAATAAATATCGGTATAGCTCTTTTTATATATCTATTTATATTTGATTTGGAGATATTCGATTTTGTAAGTTAGGATTGGAAGATAAGTGTTTTTTTTTATTTGCCTAGAGCAGTGTGCCAAACGCTACGGGTGACTTTACACATTTACACTTTGTTAAAAACTTTTTTTGTAATAGTCGCTTGATATGCCATAGATGTTATTATCGTAAATCACAGCAATATCTAAATAGCCTTCGTAAGTTCTCTATATATCCAATTCAGAAACAGTGGAATAGGATTACGATATTGCAAAATGACGTTATCGAGTACAGATGTCTCTCCATATGAAGTACGGTGGGGGCGTAGGAGCTTTTTATAGAATACTTTCTGTATTAGTCACGAGAACTAACTAAAGTTTGTAAATTATTTATTAAATTTTATCAAAACTGTATTAGCAGTTTGTTGCAGTTTCACGCTTATCCCTAATAGAAAGGTAGACCTAGTGTCAAGACACTCCGCCCTCTTCTCTACTTTGTTATCATCTAATATATTACGTACATAAATTCTAACTTCAAACAAAGAAACGAATGACTGAACTTAACTGAGGTCAAAGCTGTTCGTTACTACTTAACTAAGGTAAGTACTATAGCTTTTTTTTTATATGGCTGCTTATTTATTATATTACGTGTTATTAAACATATTTACTTTCATCATAACCAAAGTCGTTTGATGATGGTTAGTTATAAAATTTAACTTGACTAGGTGAATTTAATTTAGTTTTTTTTATTAGCAGCTTCACAGAGAGCACCAATTATCAAGACTTTCAGTTCTCCACTTTCCGTCCGAATCCGAGACAATGCGTATTGACCCGCACTTCGTAAGTTAAGAAACTATATCTTATCAATATTACATTTAAATGTAATATTGACAGCAATCGTAATGACAACTTACAACACAATGCAAAAACTGAAGGACTCGACCTTTAGAGCGCTGCGAGCGACATTTCAACTAACCATTAATGTCAAAACGCCATTAAGAACATCAGTATTTTGGTTGCAAACAATGCGTGACGGTGACAGCACGCAATAAAAATGATGACTTCTATTAAAAATACACTGTATTCGGTCACTGCCCGCTATGTTTATAATATCAAAAACGTAAAAGTTTAAATGAAACACATCATAGTTAATACATTTTATATTAGGTACTTTATAACAATACTTTTAACAGTCTTAAAACGAACGACTTAGTGACAATCGGCGGTCAACGCCAGTCTATATATACATTATTTACATGAAGTCAAGCTTGCCAACTTAAAGGAAAACAAGGAAGTCACTTCTGGAAAGCTTTAAAGTTCATTTTTGGCATTCGGGAGTTGAGTCAATATGTAGTCGATAGGGAATGTTATTACTATTAGACAACTGTGAGGGATGTAAAAGCTCTTGACACCGGGTTAGGAGGTGCACTGTATCTCTGTAATCCTGAACACTGTCCCACACCCCGGGCCACCGCTTCGAAGAACTGCCGTAAATCGCTGACCGACCTCGTCGGAGGCGCTTGGAGGTCGTGCAACGAGGCCGCCCTCCTCGGAGTGTCGTTCACAATCACAGGTCGGGCTAACTGCTCACTACTTCTCGCTAAGCTTCCACCGCTATGTGAAAGCGATTCAAACAGAGCCCGCCTTTCACGCACTGGGACGTAATGAGACACAATTTCGTGCGCATTTGGGGAGCACGATCTTGCGCGATTCTCTAGTGACGCCGTCTTCCTTCTGGCCGCCACCATAGCAAATCTTGCCCTTTCAGCACCCCCTGTAGTGCCCTCCCAGCGTTTCAAATACCTATGCCTCCCTATATCTGTGTCGCTAGCTCTTGCTCGCGGAAGAGTATGGTGTTGAGGACTTTTACTCAATTTACTGCAATTATTGCATGTTACGACCTCAGCTTTTCGTATTGGCGCGTCGACCACATCTATTGTCTTAAGAGCGTCTAGTGAGAGAGACAGATCGAGACTGCGATCGGACGATGAATCATAATCGTCGTCTTCTACGACGATGCCCTCGTCCGTAGCGGCAGGAGAATGGTCTCTTCTAGGAAGCTGGGTCTCTGGAGCGGTTAGCAACCTTCGTCGCGCTCGGGGAGGTGGTCTGGGAGGACATACAGGCGTCTCCTGAATGGGTGCCTTCTTTGGTTCCTTGCTAGACGTGTCCGCAGCCGGTAGCACATCCAAAAATCTGACTTGCGGCAATGGCGTCTGACCAAGTATTTCAACGCAAAGCGCTCGCACCCACCGGGCGTATTCCGTCGCATTGCAAGCCTGCAACAAATAAAAATAATATTATTATCGTTAAGAAATTGCACTACAAATTTATGCGTCAATCGGTGATCTGGTCTGATTATAACCAAAATTGTTATTTAAATACTAATAATAGTGTCATACTATGAATACTTGAAGGGTGGCGACTTTGAACTGATCTTAAAATCAGAACTAGTTGGCACTATTATGTTAAGCAGAGGAACGCTTTCGTCATAACGTGTTTCTTTACGTGTCAACACCTTCGCTTTCTAGCCCTTCTTATGTTAAATTGTGGCGTCAAAAGATCGTACAATACAAAGAAGCAATGATTTACGGGTGTTGCGCTTTATTGAGGTCTATTAAATCGAGCGAGTCGTGAGAAAGGTGAGCTTCGAAGGGGACCCAAACGTCTTGCAAGACGTTGATATCCTATTGTGAACAAGTAGAACTAGGGTTTTAGAAGAAACAAACAATAATAGACTATGCATTCGGCATTATATTTTAAATATTTCTTTTTTTTAAAGTTTAAAATTAAATTTAACGTTTCTCCGGTACGTGTACTATATAAAGTAGCGATTGCCCGACAAATCTTAAATACATTTACAATACAGTTAGCGCACCTATTTGTAGGTAAATACAGATTTTTCATACTGCCTATTTATTTATTTATTTATATATTTATTTACAATATAAAGTAACATTTTATAAAATAAAAATAATATATTCATAGTTCTGGTTCCGAAACTAGTACTTATTACAGGCATATACAGCATGTCTAATTTTTCCGGATAAAATACTCTTTAACGAAAATCAATACAGCAAGGACATTAAAATGGCATTAATTTATTACAATATATTAATCTTTCTCTTGAGAAACAAAAAAGAGAAAGTAAGATAATAGTGTGATAGATATATGGGTTCATGCATAGATTACTAAATTAGGTGTTTGAAACGTCGGGTTCTAAAAATGTATTTTCGAATACCAAAATTATACGTGATTAATCCGGTTAAAATAGTTTCATTTCAAAATAGGTATTAAAACTTAACCTACGGCGGATTTTTCTTATAAAGTCGAGACCAGTGTGTCATGGAAGATATCGATCTCAGGGTCGCATAAATTGTTATACGAACTAAGAATACGATAAATCGGTGAAAATTCTCCAAAATTACTCCTAGAAATGTCAGGTAAGACTTTTTTTGAGGGGATATCGGCGATTAAGTCGAGCATATATGATATATAGATAATATTATACAATACAGTGTAATAACAGACGTGAGGTGAACTATTTTATATGTAATTTACCTACAATTATTTTCAAAGTTACCTTACATACACAGTACAGTCAGTATCGTCTATCACGTAATGGTCATCCGATCACGCGGCATTTATAAATAACGTGCATTTAATGCTACCAGTGTTTGTTAATGAATGCAATTAAGTATTCAATCTCCGGCAGCGCATAGCGAATTATCTTTGCCACATACGCTTCATTCACACGTAGGTTTATTGTTAGACAGCAATCCTTTCATATAATATTTACAAGATATTGTCGTTTTAACGTGACAATTTTCAATGTTACAAACATCTTAAACGGCGATATAAACACTGATTTAATAAATTACTTGTAAATTCACGTGGCCTCACATACCTATATTTGTTTTATATTGGTTATGGTGTGTTGGTTATACTTAGTCTGGCCGTAAATACTGTTATAATTGAAAATAAAATAAATATTACTTTTGAATTTGGAATCTGTAATTTTTATGTGATTGTTCATTGTGTTTTCTTATTTTCGTGTTTATTTTTGTATTACGTGTTTGAGACGCGAAGAGTGTGTGCTGCTCAACATTTAACGGACTGTATTTGCAGCCAATGGAGACCACTACGAATAAGCTTTTTATATTTTTAATATTATATTTATATTAATATATTTAATAGTATAATATATTCATATAAATAATTATATATTTATATTAATATATTATACTAACACACTGTCATAGTAATAAATGTTACGTACAATAAAAATAATCGTTTTTTCTTTTTAACAATATGTTATCCATCAACTGATCTATGATTATGTAAATAATTTTATGTTAAATATATAAAATAATACATTTGTATTATACACTATAGATTTTACAAATGATAAATTCTCATCACCATATACTTTTATCCCTTATAGCAGCCTCGATTCTCGCAGACAATTCTCCGCTTTCCGTCTAAATTCGACACGTTGTATGTTGGATGGCGAAGGTATTTACACAGGTATTTTACACAGGTATTTACAAGTTTAATGCATTATTTAGAAACGAGAACACTTACAACACACATTTTATAGTAAAACAATCATTAACATATTTTATCGATGAACAAATCATTTAACCATTAGCAAAACAAATGTTAAACGTTTAGTTACATATAGGTACACTTTGTCATAGATTCCTTAATGACATTATATGCAATGCAGCTCACTGCATTTCAATATGAATACCAAGGTCTCACTTCTTTGGGAGAACTGTTATGGTAAACAAACCTTATGGCATATATTAATGGTTTAAGTAATTTACTTAGGTCTATGAAACAAATTAATGTTTTTTTTTGTTTTTTTCTACTTAGCTTATAGTTAGTTCCACAAATAAACCCTAAAAGTGAATTTGAGTCAGAGACAATCTAAAATGACGCAACAATTTAATATGAAACAATTTTAACCGGATTAGTCGAGTATATTTTGGCATTCGAAAATGACAGGTGAGTCTACCTGTGACCACAATGTGTTTCCAAATACATATGTATTTTCGAAAAATCCAAGATATACGCTTTTAATACGGTGAAAATAGTTTCATTTCGAAACGTATACAAATTGCGAAAAGCAAAATTCTTGTTAATATATAAAGCAAAATTTTAATACTTTTAATGTTTCACAAATTTAATTGATTAAATGAACGTCAATGTATTGTGTAAAACTTCTGATATTAGGAACCGCAGACCAATTGCGGTCAGGATCCTTTTGAAGGCTATCCTAAAATAAATACAGAAATGGTAAATTCGAAATATTGTTCAAAAAAGACCAAATCTTGTAACGACTATATAAAATATTTTAACAATTACAACAACTAATTAAATAATCATTATGATTTATATAGACTAGTATAGAAGTAATGATAGGTTCATTTTTATTTTTCAGCTCGAATCCAGAGAGGATTTAGACACTAGTGTCAAAACACTCCGTTCTCCATATTACGAGACATTGCCTGTTGAATGGCGGATCTTTATCTCGGCCACCATAGCGGAAATATGAAAATAATTAAATTATGATTATTCCTCCGATTGGGAAATCCTCGAGACCAAATCGCGATTACAGTCAGGTACTGTCCCACTGCGCTTCGACAGCCCCCAACATAAAGCTTACAAACGCTCTTTTATATATAGTAATTACTTTATAAACTTTTCTTGATACATGTAAAACACGTTGACTCAATAAGTGTAAAGCACAAAGACATAAGTTATACATAACTTAACAATTATTGTCAATTAAATGATAAACCGACGATGACTGGACGCTCGATGGCAGGTGTTTCTTATGGTATCGAATTAATAATTGCAACAGTAAACGAGTGCTCAAGGACGTGGTCGAGGCGTTGATTGTGATCCTTGTAATTTATCTAATATAGATATATATTTGGTTATGTAATATGTTCATTTGGATGGAACGGCAAGCGATATAAATATTTTATTTCTATATAATAGCTTTATACTTAACTAGATACGATAGAGGTATAAAAATTGTTTTTAAATCTTATTTTTTTTGTATGCAAATAGTTAAATATTCATTGAAGAAAAAAAAAATAACAAGTATAATTTCACTCTACCTATATGTGCCTATTTACACATACTTCAAATAAAGGTAAAAACCAAACCTGCTTCTTCAAGAACAATCCTAGTCATCAACTTTACAACAATAATTATTTGACTCGGTTACCATAATTGAATGTAATATGAATATTATACAAATAACTCAGCGGCAACTATTTTTAAGTAAATAACGTATGAAACTGCTGTCGCGTGTTTTCCTGTCTGTTATTACGATAATATTGGCGTCGTTTGTCCTTTAAATAATTACATATGACTGACAACTTGTTAGTATATATCCCAGTTCAACAAGATAATAGACAAGTAGATCAATCATAAAATTATAAAAATTTTAAACTACAACATGTAACGGCAAGTTGGTCAGAAGCACTTAAAATTAATTGAATTTAAAATAACAAATCATAATTTGAAAAAAAATATGGAATTCTCGAATATATATCTATTAATGTTATTATTAACTCCAACTACCATCGAAACTATTTATTTATAAATTTATATTAGAGCTAGCGCATAGGCTCTCATCAATATTTGAATGCTTATACAGTATTTATGTTCCTATATTCACAAAAATATTATAAATGTTATATAATCTATAATCTATAACTTTCCTCATATTTCAAAATAACAAACAGTTCTTAAAAAGTTCTTCCAATACGCGTTGGATATGAATACATGGACTAAGAATTACAATCATAAATAATATTCTGATTTGATTATTGTTGAATGAACCACACATTTGGGTTTCACTTTTAGTTGATTGTCCAGTCTGAATTTAAACGAAACTAGTAATTTATTGGCAGGTCACTAATCAATTGGTAACTGTTCCAATAAAATAACTTGTCAAAATGTCGATTGACAATAACCGACAATTGGCTGTTAAGATAAATGATTTTAGATGGCTACCTTGAAAATAATGTTATTATTGTAATATGTAGTTTAATTGTCGGATTGAGCAGATTCAGAAATGCTGAGAGAATATTTACAGTCTTAATAGCTATAGCTTTTAAATTTGGAACAATGTTGGATACAGCGTAAGCGTTTTTGTGACAATTTAATTTGTAAGCTTTTTGCAAATATTAAAAAAAAATGATTCCTAAATAATAATAAGTCATAAAGCGCTTTAATATACGTTAGTACTACTTTATTCTTGGCAAACAATGATGTAGCTTATATATTTTATTATATGTTTTATTACTGTAATAAAATAAAGAACTTCTTCTGTCGTTTCTAGATTCATATATTTCTGGGTACCTAGTTTTTTACTGTACTTGTGCATATTTGCTTTTTTTATACGTGACAGTTAAATTATTTTCAGTATACCTAGTTTTTCTATTTTTTTAAAGTAAATTATGTTATTGCAACGTTTGTTAACTTACGAGCTTAAATAACACTGTAGGTATATTCAAAACTTAAATTTATAATAATACATCTTAAAATTCCAGAAACAATTTTTCTGAAACTAAAAAAAATATATCGATAACCAACTGTTTCTTCCAATACTAAATAAAAAATGTAGAATTATCCTAACTGATAAGAAAATCGAAAAGAGCGCTTGAACGGTTTTCAAGAATTGCGCTTTGAAATCCTGCTGTGTTCAAATTTTTAGACGTTTTCTAAAATATTAGTAATATTTTTATAAATTTTTTACCTGGAAAGTGGCAACAGCGGCATCATCCCGCAACCGTGACAACTGAAACGCATTGGGCAGGGTCGCCGCGGCGCGCAGGTGCAGGTGCCTGAGGGGTAGTCGCGCCGCCGACCGACGGGGTAGAGTGCCGTCCCGCCACGCGAGTAAACATCCCCCTCGTACGGCAGCCCGCACCCACGCCCACGACTGGTCGTCATCGTTGTAATACTGACGGAGAACACCTGTTGGACAATTTATTGAGGTCAAATTATAAGTTTGCTAAAAATTTATATTAAATATTCTTACGGGTGTAATAAATCAATAAGATGTTTTATGTTTATATAGGTACCTAAATATTATAAGAAGTTACAATTTTATTCTACAGAGTCTTAATAAGTAATTGGACGCAAACTTTAATATATGTATGCCAGCCCAATATAAACGCGTCTTTTGCTTGGCCTTGGCTAGGCAAATAGCTAGTGAAGCATTATTCTGATCTCCGTTTCTATATGTTTAGAGATATTTAAAATACACAAACACATGCAGTCCGTTTAGGTAGTGCACACACAAAATTTCGGCACTAATTAAGCAAGCTATTTAGGCAATTTAATAAAATGTAGAAGATTAAAAAAAAATATTTCAAAACACTCGTGACTTGATCTATATACAAAGTATCCAATTTAATAATTATGTAAATTGTACAATTAACAAGACCAGACGGCCGAATGACAAAAGCAAACAAACCGTCATTTGTAGAGACCGTCAAGTTTTATGTACACAAACTAGAATCGTGTATCGACCAAACTAGTGACAATCTAATATTATGTAAGACGTACAACAACTAAGTAAACGAATTACGATGCAAAGAGTTACAAAGTCACTACTCTTAACCCACTTAGGACCTTGAATGGTTAACTTCAACAAATGCCGTTTAAATTTAATTCTAACGCACGAACCGCGTACGACCTAATTCCTTTAATGACCGAGCGGAATAGATTAATTCGCAAATTGCTGAATGTACAATTTTCTAACAAAACGTTTAAAACGAATCGCATTGCGATGCCGTTTTTTAAAGTGACAACCAACGTTTTTATGAGGCTTCAACTTAACGTAATGAAATGAAATTATAGCTTTTAAAATAGATTAACTAACTTATTTTATACATTCATTAGAAATTTCTTTTAGTTAAGCTATATTAAAAAAATATTTTTAACATTTTAAAGTGTTAATCGCACACTTTGGAAATTGCAACACATATTATCAGCAAAAGTATTCGAACTCGCGAACGGTTGCACTGTTTCGAAGAGGCACGGTTTCGAAGAGGCGCGGGTTCGAATCCCGCTGCGTTTAAATGTTAAACCGTTTTTGTTTTATGTATTAACAATTATTTAAACTTTTGGTGCTTTTCTGAAGCGTGGACTTCAAATATGAGAAATTATAGCTGTAATGTGGGTGAACTCTAAGTAATATTTATATATATATATACATATATATATTACAAGCATACAGCAATTCGGCATATTTAAGAAATGTTATAATTAAACGATGACTGAGGGTTGGATTCTCATAACAAGGGCTATATTTAAATATTTGCTATTTCTCGTCTGGTTAGAGGATATCAGGTTCCGCAACACAACACGCAATATATATTCAATAATAGAAAACGGCATTTCATTCAATACATAATGTTCTCTCTGCTGAGCTTGTTGTAAACATTTTATAGAGAGATAATATTTTTTTCGCTTAATAATAATTTTTCATCGTGTAATTCATTCCAGCAAGTTTTTTGCTCAGGTTTATCTTTAGAAAATATGAAGTGTCCATCAGAATCGAATACAAAAGAATTTGGACAAGTAAGAAGCCAGTCAAAAGAATGGTGCTAGATTTTTACACATATATTAAGTGATACTAGCGGAACTAATAAAATCGTGTTCAAACAATATTGATGAAAACTACACATAGACTATGCGAGTTGAAATAGCATCAGTTAAATTGTCAGAATATCGATTTTATTGTAAATATCGACGGAACATCCTAACAGTATTGCGTGTTTTGTGATTAGACACGCGATCCTATCACGGAAAAGTGTCTATTAGCTTTATATTTACTGTTTCCAATTTGAGGCAATAAATTATAGATATACTAATTTTATATAACTTCGAACAGCTTATAGGAAGCCACGGGGCCCAATATGAGGGAATATTTAGAAATGAACTTGTCATAATAAATAACCTACACCTCAAATCGGAAGTTGCGATATTTTAAAATTATTTTTACTATACTATGTATAAATATATTTTTTACGTAGATATTACAAAAATTTATAATTCTTCCAAGACTGTTTCGGGGCAGAAACTGGAGAACGGAGGCTAGGCTCTCTTTGTCTACCCAAGTAAAAGTACGGGCACACACAGTGAAGCTGCTCTATTTTGCTTTTTTATAAATTTATCTACCAAAATAAATCTCTAATAGTAATAAATATCTAATTTCGAAATGTTTTACAATTGATTTGTCATTTGTTACTTACGTTATTAAAAAAAAATATTACCTGTATGTAATAAAACTTGTGAACATTATATATAAATATAAAACAAATTCACACGCGCGTACGTATACAGCCTTGCGACAAACTCGTGACCAATAATGATCGCTGTAGAGCTATTTACCGAATTTCTCTCTTTAAGATATTTATGTGTTTTGTTAATATGATTAATATAAAAAAAATATATTTCAAAACAATTATGTTTTTACATTGCATGATGCATCATACATGATAAAGTTAATTTTGTTTTCAGCTTCACGTTTTTTTTTCCCGCAAAGCAGGGTAATCTGGGAGAATCTAGTGTTCTAGACACTCCGTTTTACTTTGTGACTAGTGTTGAGTGGCGGAACTCTAAGCAGCGCTTTGTCTTAGATACCGGAGCAGACAAATGAAAATAATTTAAACATAATCATTCATCCGAGTGGGATTCGAACCCACAACCAATCGCATTTACAGCCAGACGCTGTCCCACTGCGCCATGATGGCCTCATATAAATAATAATTTTGTAATAAACATAACATTACAATATATTTTTTTTTTATATTAGTTGGGCGGATTCGTTTCGTGTCTTCTTTATTCTACGTGACATTTGCTAACAACATTATGCTCGAATTGCTCATTTAAAGGCCATAAGATGTAAAAAAAAACAGGACAGAAACCAATAATTTAATTAATCAAAACAAATATCTGTAACCATTTAAACTATTAATTTATTTTGAATATGAATCAAACTCTAGAAATGTTAAAGGGCGCCTAACAGAGCAGCTGCTTAGATAACACCGTGAACAATTGTATCGATAATAACTAAATAGAATGAGTCAATGAATCTGATATTCCGAATTTTGCTGGTTGGTATAGGTTTACAAATGTAATACGAGTCAACAGAACTTTTTTCTTTTAACTGATATAAAAACAAAACTTAGTTGTAATACATTATAAGAATTTCGACATAGCCGGATGTAGAACGTATAGCTTAGCGGTCAGTCGCTTGGACGGTTCCAAAAAGCGCAGGTTCGAGTCATTATTTTATGTAATCTTGTAAAATATGACCATCAGAGAAATTTTTGAAGACCATCAGAGACAAGCTAACACATTTTATGTAAGAAAAAACGGCGTTGTAGTCCGCTACCTAGCACGCTTTTTTTACGCGGTTCTTTCAACCTACATAACAATAATGGGAAATGTGTATATAATAAATTTACCTACAAATGATTTGTTATAATTTCGACATTGACATATTGAATGAAACGTTAAGTTCATAACAACTATATATATTAATATCTTATATATATTAATAGTTATTTCCCTTGAAATTGGAAAAATACTAAAGTATTACGCAGTACAATACAATTGTGTAAAAGGAAACACCCTGAAGTAAAGAAACAAGATGTAATCTGTCAAATAAAACAATGGTGCCCTGTCTACCAGATGTTAAGTCATACCATTCGCTTTCCGCCCCATTGATGACAAATGTTTTCTATACAGAATAACATGTTGGACGTGCAATTGTAAATAATTTCGATACATAATTACTCATATCGAATGTTTAAAACTAATATTTCTTTCAAATTTATCGTGAAGCAAGACATGAGGGTCAATGGACTAACCATTGAGGATATTCGTGGAAAATTGCAAAGTGAAGGAGATTAAGTTGGAAGGCAGACCTTGGTTACAATTTTATAATATATTACAACTTAATTTTGTTTTTATATCAATCAATTTGAAGTTAATACCAAGAACATTGCGTATCGTGTTTATGAAAAACATCTAAGCATAAAATTTGGTTTTTATCAATGATTATTGTATTGTATTATACTTTAAATCTAAGATATAAGATTTAAACATTTTGGCCTGTGACTACCCTCTTTTAAATTAAATTACATAAAATATTAAATAAATAAATGCTGTGAAAGTATTAATCCGAAGAAAATGATCTATAAACATGTTAGGCATGTATATTTTATTACCTTATTATAACATTAATTACAATAAGCGGTCAATGCACCGGCAGTTTGATTTGGTATAATTAAGGAATTGAATTTTTTTTTTTAAATTATACAATTCATATAAGATAAGTATAAGATTTTAACCTGATATCCTAAGATTAGGATCCGCTGGCGTAGGTACAGGACCTGGTGTCAGTTCAGGTCTAAGTTTCCGCAAGCCGGCCACCACTCGCGGTGCCGGCGATTGCTCCCCCACAAGCATTGCCTCACAACAACATTTGAATAAAAAAACACTTCACTTAACACCAAAACGACACTTTTTGCATATTTAAACTATCAGTAATTATATACGTATAAATAAAAATAAATAAGTCTAGTTGAATATGAAATGTCAAAACTAAATATAACTGTCAAATCGTTTTAAACTTCGAATATGTTCGTATAAATTCGCGCGCAAATAAAATTCATTTTGTTATCTGTGCTGAGTGACAACAACCAGCCAGTTCGCCGGCGTGTCATTGAATAAATGAAGTCGTTACGCCCCACTACTATAATACTATGAGTGCATGGCTTGGAGTATGGGCGGTGATTGATATAAAGATTGTAAAAGCGCCATCTGTTGGCGACTAGGTTGCTAAAAAAAATAGAATGTAATGTAAAAAGTTCGTTTTGGTTATGTAAAAAAGTACTTTTGATATTTAACTCTGAAAATAAATTTTTGTAATGTAATCGATTTATAAAATTCTAAAATAGAATATAACATAAAATAAGTGTCTAAAAACCCAAAACTATAATTGTAATTTAATTAAAAGTGTACATAGACAAAACTAAATAATGGTGTAATGGCATCTTGTGGTCAGTAGCATTGTATATCATTTTATAGTAACAGAATAACATTGGATATTTGTCATAGATGGCATTAGTAAATTGAAATGTAATCAAAATATTTTGGTTACTTCTTACTAGGTGGCGTTCGATTACCAAAATTTTCATTCATGATTAAGAGCCTTCTAGCGGTTACTGTGTAAACTATTAGAATAGTTTCAGCAGAATTAAAACTAGATGTCGCTAGTAAGGTCTATAGTTGTGGTTTTGTTAAGAAAATTTAATAAACTTTTTAATACAGATTCTTACTGACTTGATTCGAATGTTGTAACATAAAAAGAAATACTATTTTAATTATTTATTGAATACAGATTATTTATTGCTTTTACTTTTTGCATTATTTTGTGAAATATGTAGGTAGTTATATGTTTTTTTAGTAATGCTGGGTATTATTTTTTAGTTATAAACTTTTTTATTTATTTTGATTGTTATAATAGTACTTTTTTATTATCGTTTTTTCGTAATAAGGGAAAAATAATTCGAAAATTAAATAGTTTAATTTTTTTTAATATTTGTAAAATTAAGTAGAATCACACAAATTATACAAACGTACTTATAGCTAAATATAAACAATGATATCATATCAAATAAAAAGCGACTCCGTATATAAAGGAAGACATGGAGATCAGATACATGGCACATGCTTGCTATTTATGGATTTTACTTTTAATAAAACTTAACTATACAATTCATAAGGCACTAATGTGATATAATACTTAATCTATAATATAACAAATTAAAACAAATTAAAGCTTTATCGTGGAAGAATTGTTATCACAATGATAAAATGACATATCTTAAATTGATTTGATCGTAAAAATCATGTAATTGGTTTATCGTTATAAGGTTTCATTATATTTTCAATTTACAATCGTCACTAATCGTAAAAAGTTGACGATTACCAGGGACGCCACTTGTTTGCGTCTAGCTCATGGTCCGCTGGTGGTCCTTCTCCTTTTTTTTCAGCATAAAAAGCGTCGAGCTGCCGTCTCGCTTCTTCTTGTTTTTTGTACTCTTGATACTCAATCAATTTCCTTTTCTTTTTAGGCGGTAAATTACTGTATTCCATTGGAAATTTGCATTGTTCGGGAAGACTAACGCTGATTTCAGATTTCCTTTCATATGTTGGTATTTCCTTGGCCTATTATGGTTTGTCTTCTTTCGACATCGAGCAATGGTACAATGGTTGTACAATAGCGGGCTTCGTTGGTGACCGCACTTTTCGCAGATCTAATGTGCTCGCTGTTGGGGAAACCTTGCGGGATAAGGGTATGCGGCATCATTTTTATACGTTTCATCTCTCGTATATCGCGGTTCTGTAAACTGTGGATCCGCACTTACGTTAATTTCAAAATTATTATTTTCATTTCCGCGCTTATCCATAATGTGTTGACGTATTTTTTGCAAAATAACATCTTTAGGGGCTTCGGCCGGAACCTGTTAAAGTGCTCCATTCCGATGACCATTTACTGTTCCATTGTCGGAATTGTGATGTGAAACAAGTTTGTCAACTGTAGTGAGAAGACCGTTCATAGGATTGCTTTGTTTACTACTAGGTCTTATTACGTATGCCCATTGTTTGGAAGCACTTTCAGCCGAGTATAATGAATCTTCAGCATCCGAAGAGGACTCAAGTCGTGGTCGCTGTAGTAGTGTTGTTCATCGGAGGCAATCTATGAAGAGCGTATGAAATTGGTGGTGAAAACGATGGTCTCTCCGGTACTTGAATAGTTAATGGTTGGACCGTTATCATTCTCGACAGGTGTCCTATCAAATTTTGACTGACTTTAGAGTCTAGGTCTGGCACGGACATAATAAATCTGCATGCTTCCGCGGCGCATTGCCCAAACCCAGCTTGAAACTTCTTAGCTTCCAAAACTGGGTCCTTCGGCCTATGCAACTTTGTAAGATGATTAACAGTTAATTCAAGGATATCTGCCTTCTCCAACTTGCTGAGGTTGTCGTCATCGATCTGAGAACAAAATAAAATAATATAATCAAGGGCAGGTGTACATCGAGCCCCGCGTTACGGGAGTTGAACGTTACATTAGTATAACTGTACTAGTTGGCTTCTGTTTATTTTGTCTTCAAGTTTCGCATTTATTAAGTCGGATATCAAATAAAAACACAACCAGTCTGAGATAAATACGCACTTGTTCATGAATGAAGCACAGACACAGACGGGACTGTAATTTAATGCTGTTAGTTGCAAATTAAACGAATGTAAATTAAAATTAATTGTAGTTACTAAAATAAACTTATGACCTTAAATTATAAGTACTATAAAATTGATAATATTTAATTTAAAATAGCATTGTTATTTTTATTTTATCACTTGTAGGTATTATAATTAAAACTTACCTCTAAAGCGCCGACCATTAAATCTTTTAATTCGTCCAGGCACCGGTTGATGCGCGCGCGCCGTTTCCTTTCAAGTAGCGGCTTGGTTATCTTCTTGTATTTCGCTGTCTTAGACAGTGGAGCGGGATCCGACGACATTTTGTAAAACCTGACAATCAAATTTATTAATTTGTAAATCTCCGAAATTCGTCACATAAATTAGATGTTGTAAAATTAAGACTTTTATTTATGGCAATATTAATGAGGATTAACATGAAATCAAGTTTTAAACTTGTTTATTATTATATTTAATTTCTAACCTTGAAAGTCGATCACTATCTTAAACTTTTAAACTTTATTTGGTAGGAACACAAGCGCGTGCGCAACCGCCCGCGGGTCGGATAGTACTGCCTGAAAAAAGCCTTCGTTCCCCCCCTCGCATCCCGTCCTTTCCCGTCCCTTCCCTCATTCATGGCGTGCGCATGCACGTGTGGCCCTGGGATCAACTTACCAACATGCGTGAAATACTTTCCCAGGATCAGATTAAATGATTTTGACTATGAAATAACTTTAAACTTTTTATATATAAGGCGTTTTTTTATTATATCAATTTGTATTGTTTATGATTTTTAGATAGAGAAGTAGGTACTCGATACATACATACCTTCTAAAGAACATTACAATACCTAATTTTAATACTAATATTGACATTGGTGTTAAATTAAAATGAATTAACACACTTTCGTTTCTTGTGAGGTTTTATTTTATATAGCTATCTACTTAAAATGGAAAAGCCGCTAAAATGAATTCCACGTGTCTTATTCCTCCAACGGGATATGCGATAACAGCGCGTTTTGTTTTTGTTATGATATTCCTTTACAAAAACCATACATTCGGCTTGCTTTGAACATTACCATAATAATAAAGTAGTGGACACACTCTACCTAAGTCATTAGGGCTCTTAAAGTAATACTACGCTTAAAACAAAAACACAACTGTGTTTAGTTTAATTTGTTTAAGAATAGCGATATTTATCTTAAGGTACCGACATACAATTTTTACTTTGTCGGTAAGTAAAAGAAATAAAAAGCACGTTAATAAATGAAGCGGGCCCAAAATGGGACACAAGCTAAATTATCTTTTTCTACTCAGGTAGAGTTTGGCGCGAGTCTTCTTTGAAATCCCCAAATAGTTTGTCTTTGTCATTTTCGACCCTTACTTTGTAATAAAATTACCGTTTAAAAACTGTTCAATTATAGCCTTGGAGGTTAGACTTGGTTAGAAAAAAAAAACACAAAATGTCATTCTTTAGTTATTTCATATAATTTGACAGCCATTATATTAATGTTTTACTATTAACACAGATTATATTCGTTTATATAGTTTATAACTAAGCAAAAAAATAAAGAAATAATAAGCTAAAGTAGATTTTTTTATAGGTCTGACGCAAGATGCCTGCTTACTGAATTTTGTATGTATCACGTAAATTGACTAAGGAACGATCTGAATAATGCAAAAGCCAAATATTACTCAGTCTAGAATAGGTTAAGAGGAAAAAGTCGTAAAAATTCTTTAACACGTCGTCATAACACACATCTTTGTAGTTTCCTGTAAGCTGATGGCTTTGTCAAGGTTACAGCATCTCATAAAAATTATATACAGGACTTGTTACGAACGGCTTAGGCATTAGTGCCTTAAGTTAATTTTCTACATTAAAAATTATAAAATAATAAACTAATTGCTCGTTGAGAAACAACTTTGAAAGATGCTATACAAAATATTGGAACTCAAATTTAGTAAGAATTACGTTATACCTGACTTCATTATTCCCGCATGGCAGAGTAGTCAGAGAGAACCTAGTGTCAAGACACTCCGTTCTCCACTTTTCGCCCGACATCGAAATATTGAGTGTTGAGTGGCTGAATTCAACGGTGCGTTTTGTTTATTCTAAGGTACCAGAGCGGAGAAATGAAAGCCATTTGAATATAATCCATCCTCTAATGGGAAATTGAACCCACAACCAATCGTCAGACGCTGTCCACTGCGCCACGATGACCACTTGGCCACATTATATTATATTATGTTAATTATGAATACCAAGGTAGTGAAAGTGTAATTGAATTTACCTTTAATTATATTATATTTGTGTATGGAATGGAAGGCAGAAATTTTCTAGTGGCAAAATAGGCCGCTTTCGGTTTTTAGTACGATATTGAAATATTGTGTGTTTAGAGATAGAATTAATTTGCAGTAATAGAAATACTTGAAACCATTTTATTTAACTTAATATTGTGCTTACAAGTTTTAGTAGCAATTTATTATTATTTAAATAAATATACATTTGTAGCGCTTCTTAGATATATAGTCAGTCATATTTAATCCACAAACCATGACCTTTGGCTTAGTACCAAGATGCTATGATTATATTTGCTATATAAAACGCTCAAATATAATTGTATACAATGTATTATTAACGCTAATAATAATATAAATATAAAAAATACAGATGTGGCTACCCACATCCCAGCTTATATATAGAAAAAATATATTATAAAAACCATTTATAATTCAAATCTTTAAAGCCTTAGTTGTTATATAGAAAATAAAATAGTAAATTGTAAATCGTAGCCATTGATTTATTAAAATATGTCTGCACTTGTAGCGCAAGACTGTTAGTCATACTAAACTAAAGGATTGGAAATTCAATCAAACGTCACTCTAAGGAAAACTTATATAGGAAAATTTATACTTACATGTATATTTTTTAATGAAAATAGCCGTTATTGTAAGATAGAGTGCGCAAATAACATTCTGTCAAGTGTTTCTTAAGCTATAAGAAAAGGGAAGTATTAATTATATATTTGTATATACTATTGATTGATGAATTATTGTGGATTAGTATATGCTTTACGCTACAATACTTAGGCACCTACTTTGGGCTGGATTATGAATGTAAAAAATTGTTCTCATGAAATTAATAAAAACATATAAACGGTAGCCATACCAATTAAAGTATTATATGTCCAATATAAATGTAATATAGAATATAGGTTACACATTGAACAAAGATAAAAATTGATAGCATATTTGGTTGATATAAATGTGATTTCGCCAAAATAACATTAAAGCTTTCATTGAAGTTTAAAAATAATATAAAACTTGGTTGCGTCCTTTCGACTATAAGCGTAAACAGTTACTCTGTTATAACATATATTAATATACATTTTTTTTATATTAGTTTCACCGTTTTTCCCGCATAGCAGGCCAGAGAGAACCTAGTGCCAAGACACTCCATTATCCACTTTCCGGCCGAAATCAAGACATTAAGCGTTTCATAGCACCCTTACCAATTAGAAAAGGAACAGAGAAAAAAAACTATAATCTAGAAAATGAAAATAATTTAAATATAGGCAATTCCCTGAGTGGGTTCGAATCCAAAACCAATCACGATTACAGCCAGACGCATCTCCATTGCGCCACGAGGGCATTATACGAATATATTTAAGAATCCAACTAAATTTAAGGCATACAATTGAGTTTTTTAAATGGCACACAGTGGACATACAAAACAAGAATGGCAAAATTATATAGGTAAGTTAAAGAGCACATGAGGCATTGACTCAACGGACTGACTTTCCTTCTTCAGCAATAGACTAGGGAACTTAGACCTGCAAGGGAATAGCTAAACATGTGTTACCAACATGGGTGTAGGACACTTCTTGATAGCGGTCAATACTGGCGTTGTCATTCATTATAAGGTGTCGCGTTGCGATTTTGTGAAAGAAGGCTCGTTTAAACAATCTACACAAAAGCCTTCCTCTATCTTAGAATCAGGTCCTGGTTCTTAAAATTCTTAAAGATCATCAATTTAAAGAAAATAAATACTTCGAACTTACTCGTTAGTAATTTCGAAGTACTAACGAGTAAATTCGAAGTTAATGACCAGGTATAGGTTTAGACTTCATTTATGTGCGGTAGAAGTAGGCGCGAGAGGTAGAGGTAACAGCGAACCTACTAAAAGAACCCGGTCTGTCTAGAACTTTAGCAGCTCTTTTCTAGCACATATTTCGAAAGCAGCATTAGTAGAATCTCTTCAAATTTGGTTACTTGGAGTGAGTAGCTCGGGTAGTGGAGGCGAATGTTAATTTTAAGCTTTTCAAAAGAGTCCCCTGAAGCCTACTTGGTTCGTAAGTTCGAAGCAATGCTTCGAGCTTCTGCCCCGCACGGTGGATTCATGGCTTGCTATGTACTTTCTTCTCATTATATATGTTTTAAATAAAGTTAACATTCCGCATTTGTTCAGTAGGTATTAGACACTTTTTTAGGATGCCCTGGAAAACGTCAGACAAGGTATCCACTAACAAGAATTAACTTATCTTAAAATTATCTCGACATCATTAACTTCACACGTGAATTATTTGAATGTCAAAATTATTCATTTCCTATCTAAATTACTTACTGAATTTAGTATTTTTAAGCTACGGCGACATTTTTCTTTTAGGTATTCCATATTACCATAAATACTGGTGTTGTCAAATAATAATTAATATACCTTTTAAAATACATATATGTAACATTTAAAATTGTAATGAACGAGTGCCTTGAAACATGTAAATTGCCTATGTAATTTAATTAATTATAATATTATATTGTAAAAGTTGTATAAACAAATGAGCTAAAGAATTTATTCTTATGTAAGTAAAAAAAATATATACTTTGTAACTTATTATCAGTAAGGTTTTGCTATGAGAAAAAAATAAGACATTTGCAAAAGGGTTACTTTTTCATAAGAATTTCAAAGTAGGAGTAGTAGTGGATCTAGAACGCATGGCTTAGCGGTCAGAGCGCTTTAACGGTTTTCAAGAGGCGCGGGTTCAAATCCCGCTGCGTTCAAATTTTTATACGTTTTCTAAATGTCTTTTTCATTTCCTAAGTGTGCGAATAACACTTTTAAAAATATTAAAACAATATATATATTTAACAGAAATTATAGTTTAAATTTTTTGTGCTTACCATGTACGCCTAAAATCCTAACAATAAAAACAGAAACTAAAGTTTCGATTACTAAATTTTGATGAAATTTTCAGTCATTTCAATAGATGTTAATAGATTAATTTAAAAAGATATAAGATAAACTGAGGAAAATCTTCAGTAAGGCAAAAACGAACATTTTTATGTGATATAGATTAAGATAAACCAATGTCTATCCTCATTTAAACAATTTTAAAATTATCATTGAACATAACTTTTCCATTAGCACTTTTTTTAAATAAACTTCTAAAGCTACAATTACAAAAGACTTTACGAGCCAATATATTTGTATATATAAAGAAAATGAGCAATTTATATTTTTAATTCTATAATAACAATTATAATAAAATTTAAAATTATAAAAAAGGTTTCCGAGTAATTTTTTGAAACGCTATAACCATGCTTTTAACCAGTTAAATTAAAATATAGCGTCATTTTGTATAATTTGATCGGCATCTTAGTTATTATAAGTATTTCACATATGTTAAACGTTTGTATGATATTTAAAAAAATATGTTAATACGACGAGATAAAGCAATATCCTGTAAATTGATTTGAATTATATATCCAACCGGTTATAGCAACCTTAGCACTAAAATAAATAATCATTAAGTATATCTTATCTCCTATGAGATTCTTGAGTTAAATCTAATTTCCATAGATTGTTTTTATAGATACTTTTTATACATATACAAGTTTGCTAATATTTTATTAGTGAATTATAGCTATACCTACAATAACTATAACCATCAAAGGTTACTATGAACAGAAAGCAATGATTGCGATAATTTATACGCTACATCGTATATGTGTTGTTTGAAGTACTTAATTAGACTGCAGACTTTTTATCACCCATACTTTATTAATCTATATAAGTGAATTATGTAACGCTAATTTCATCAACTTCTTGTTTAAAATTGTAAAATATTTCAATATATATATATATATATTTCTTGTCTAAATATGTCTTCTTGTTTTCCCATTTGCTTAAAAATTATACCACGAGTAGTTTCTCGACGACAATATAATATGTTCATACCATCAGCCTGATGTCCTTTTCAGGAAGGTCAGGATGACTGGAAAACAATTTAAGTTTGTTTGTTTAAGTTTATTCTTAAAGTATTTTTTTTATATATATTTAACACTATCAGCTGCCCGCAACTTCGTTTGCCTGAACTTACTGACCCTTCCCACCAAAATACCCATCACGCTGATGAACTTTAGATCAAGACGCAATTGGTTATATCTTACAATATTGTTGGTATATTATACTTGTACATCAGGTGCTCAGGATTTAATGTAGCCTAGACCTGCCTAAGCTTAAGCTGTACAATAAAAAAGGTTTTATTTAAATCCGTCTAGTAGATGTGCGCGTGCGCCTGTTCGTCTAATAGTAGACCAGACATCGTTACTTTAAATTGTGTCAAGAGTAGAAAAGTGTAATATCGATATTTTAATTTAAAATTTGGTTTTTTGATTTATTGTTTTGTCACTTTAATAAAGGTTAGGTTAGTTAAGTTTTTGTTTTTAAACAGATTAGAGCTTTGTGACAATTGTCCAAAGATTCTTTAGACTAAGTGTAGTATAATTCAACAGCTTACTTCAAATTGACCTTTATTATGTTTAATACGATAATTGAAATATTTTACAATTTTAAATACAAGATGGCTAACTTATCAGAATTATTATTAATTTATTACCATTTTAATAAAAGGAGGCATTTACCACAAATATATCTAAATAATTTACAGAGCTCCGTTATCTTTAATAGGTAAACGAATGCGTGTGTTAATTTTTTATAAAAATTATATACCCTAATTTGATATAAAATAATGAATAAGCCTTAATTACTTATTAATTACTTTATTTTTTATACTAAAATAGTTTTTACTATTAAAGAAATAAATAACATTTTGAACGATTGGATTCAAATAGGATTTATGTTAACATAAAATATGTAGAATTGATTTATTTATTTTTGTATATGTTAATGAAATTTGTCTAATATCAGAATTTAACATTAATTATTTTAATTAATAGACCTAATAATATTAAAGAAATACTATTTTAGGTCGAAGCTTTGGATCGTATGATGCGCGACTTCTATCTGGCATGAAAAAATTACGCGAGTAGGCAGTTTTTCTGTCTCGATACAAAAATTTTAAGTAAATAAGTGGATAATAGAGTCTTAACATTTAGTTCTCTTCGCCTTCCTTGGTGAAACTAAATTAAAAAACGTTTACAGTTAAACACGGCGCAGCGTCTCACTTTAAACGGAATTGGTCGTGGTTTCGAAGCCCACTTAAGGAAATGTTTATATTAGGTAAATGATTGTAATTTCTTCGCTCTAATGAAACATGTAGGAATAAGCGTGAAGGAGAAAAAAATAAATAACTTTTTCCCATTTTCCCAATTTTCATTAAACAATGTTTTTGCGCAACAAAGCTTTCATAGTTTGATATATGATAGAGTATGATTGATGTTGTGGAGAACGGAGTGTTTTGACACTACCAATACCCTGCTATGCGTGTAAAATAGTGAACAGCTTCACGCTTTTTCCCGCATAACAGAAAATCTAGTATCAGCGTGATGAGTAGCGGCACTCAACACGCAATGTCGAATTTGAGCGGAGAAATGAAAATATTTTGAATATCCTTAGAACCCACAACCAATCCCGTTTACAGACGTTGTCCCACTGCGCCTCAATTGTCTGTAGAACATTAAAGCTAAAAAAATAATAAATCAAAGAGGAAAAAATCAATATACCGCTAGAATCTACAATCTTGACAGTGTGTAGAGGAATTAGTCGGGCACACGTGGACATAATTGCTTCTTATAATTAGCCAGTGGGTGTACGCCGCCACGCGTGGGAAACAAACGACTGACAATTCTCACCACGATACGACCATACACAAACAAATGTATCGATAAGAATAAGAATTTTTTCTTGGTAATATGCATTATGCATTATGCATATCGTATAATTAAAACAATAGCTTCTAATGCACATATATACCTTTGACGGTAAACAATAGAACGTGTCAATATAATTATGGCATTATTTTCGTATTTGAATTTGAAATGTATAGCTTAATGAGGAAATGTGTTTGTTTGTTTAATACAGTAGTATTGTTTAATATATTTATTAAATATAGATGTTACGGGATTAGAAGACATTATATATGTCTTCCTTTAACACGAGTTTTCTTGTAATCTATACTAATAAATAAAACTGGAGTATCAGTTTGTAATATCAAACCGCTTTTTACTAAATGTATATATATGTATGTTGAATGTATATGTTGTAAGTGAGAAGTGTATATATATATTTTTAACAGTTTTAAAGTGTTAATTACACACTTAGGCAATTGAAAAATATATTTTTAGAAAACGTTTAAAAATTTGAACGCAGCGGGATCCGAACCCGCGCCTCTTGGACGTTTTCAATATATTGATTGTATCTTGTTAATCTTATTATTTTCCAAGCGTGAGCATCGTCACTTAAAGTCACATCCCACAGAGACATCTGTTGTCGATTTATTATTTAATTATGTAAAGAAGTATTTATGCCTTTTGAAATCTTCATACTTTCGTTTTTTACCAAACGAATAGTGTATTTTATGAAAAACTGTTATTTTTTATTCTTAAATTTAATTATAATAATAAATATTCTTTTCAAGAACCATGTAATTAATGCAAAATTAGCTGATAAGCTACATATTTAAAAGCATCAAGAGGTGATATAAGATGTAAAATAAATTTGAAATAATCTCGTAATCGACAACGTCAAGGCAAACAACATCAATCTATGAATTCGTCTTGCCAAATGAAATCACAAATGGATTAACTCACGTCAAATTAATTTATTAATTAGCTTAATTATTATTATTATTAATATTTTAATTAGCTTATGACAATTTTAAAAGCTGTACTGCTAAACTATTTTGGTTTTTTTTGCTATCACACATTGAACATTGAGTGGAAAACATTTTTAAAACGTATGTAAAGCGGTCAAAGCGCTTGGACGGCTACCAAGAGGCGGGAGTTCGAATCACGCTACGATAAAAAATATTTTCACTTTGTAAGTCTGTAAATAACACTTTAAAAGTGCTGCTTTACCTAGTATTGTAGGTAAATAATTCTAAATAAATTCTGGCATTTAATTTGACACTAAACAGTATTCAGTATCAATATGTTTCACTTAAAAAACTGGTCAATTCTGGATGAATACGATGATTTTAAAATTAAATCTCAGATAGAGGTATATTTATTAGCTTTCCTATATTATCTATCTTTCAATCAATGTAAGAAAAACGCTATTTTGACCTTTTTAATTTTTGACATTCTCCACCTTTAAACATGTCACACCTCCAGATTCGATTATAATACAATATCTCCATAGCATACGCCTGACATCTCTGCCAGCACTTTCAGGACAATAAAAAGGTTTTTTTTTTCTCTCTGACTACCCTGGTATGCGGGAAAAAGCGTCAAGTTCAATGTATATTTTGTATCTTTTTTCAAACAAGATTTATTATTTTAAACATGTGAAAGTTATTTATATTGACACATTAAATAAGGCAAATACTATGCATCTAAAAATTAAGAGCTTTTATCCTCTCCGTTAAATGACAAATCGCTTAACATAACCTAATAATATCAAATAAAGCAAAATAAAAGGGTATTTATATATTCATATCATATATATCTGATACATATTTATTAGTATAATTAATTAAATGTTTCGTAAGTGTCTTTGTTGATTAGAGGTATAATATATAATGATTGCATAAATCTCGCACGAACGTGTCGGACCCATTATAGTAGTAGGTAGTCTTAAGAGTCCGCGACGACGAGCCGACAAGCTCCAAGAGCGTCGCTTGAAATAATGAGATGAGAGAACTATGTCGGAAGAATATGCCTTGATATATCTGTCCCTGGAGCAAGACCCCCCGGATACCCAAGGAAGCGATGGCTGGACACCGTGAAGCAGGATATGAGAGCCAATTGACTAACTAACTGTGGATGTCAAAGACCGTGCAAAGTGCTGGAGATTGAGCACGAAGGCAGACCCTGGCTAGGCCGGGACTAGTGCCAAGTAGAAGATACATTATTTAGAGTTTAGTCAAAATCAATATTAATATTTAAATTGTATTTCTCGTTTATATTTTATGAAGCCATTAACATTTCATCTATTTTAATATTTCAATGTTGAGTCAAAGTGGCGATGCCGCGATTTATTGTTTCAACCTACAACTATCGTTTGCCACTTAGATGTAAATATGTTAGTTTGCTACTTAATTGGTTAATATTGTATTCAGTAATTTAAATAATTAAAGTATGTAAAGGAACAATATTTTGGACGGTTTGACGAAATCTACGAGGACGGAGAAGCATAAAATAGTTATAGTAAAATAAATATGGCGAAGAAGTACAAGAAGCCAATAAACATATATATAATAGCATGTCATAATTCATTGACTGACAGATTCATCATCGCGAATAAAATATTGAACTTGAACTTTTTGTCATTAGGGTCGTTTTACGGTATAGACACTCGCTCTAAAAGGATTTTTTGAAATACAACCCATAATGAAGCGAAAGTTTGTATGGTTACAAATATGAAACTTTATTTATTGGCCACTGATAAAAAAATTGTAAATATCTATTATAGCGACTGTGATAATTCTACCCCTGAGAAAGCGAAATTGATGTCAGAAATATGAAACTTTATGGCTATTGATTATAAATTAGTTAATACATTTTACCTCTGAGAGATGTAAAATAGGGGTTGGAAATTAGAACTTGTAGTCCACGCGAGTGTTGCCGCGGGCAGGCCGCTACTATGTCTTTCACATACACTTCTACAAAGTTACTTAAGTAAATATATAAGAAAATTGAAGATGTAAACCTCGTTTATTATATATAAACTATAAACTATAGTCTATACTAAATACATATTTTTATATAAAAAAGAGCCAACTCCTTAAAAGCGAAGAAGACGATGGCTTAAGATAGGTAATGGCCAAAATTGTGAATGTCAAACATGTAAAACAAAAAGATCAAGTAGTCGACCCACCCGAATGAAAGACATTCCTCGATTGGGAATCGAATCCACAACCATAATGTATACAGTAAGACGCTGTCGCACTGCGCAACGATAGCCTTAACAAAGAAAGATTATTCCTTTTTCAATTTTAAGTTTTGAATCTTAAGCCCTAAATATTTAATTATTTATAAAAAGATTTTATTGTTAATAAGCTATAAATCAATCGTAATTAAGCGCTTCCGCAATACATAATTCTGGTGTCCATTAAAAAACGACATAATAAGAACCCTTTTTAATTAATTTTATCATAATTTAGTTACTTTGTGAATAATTAACACAATTTTATTTCTTAATTTACTATGTCACAAATTTTATATAGTTAATTTGCATAGGTTTTTCATATACTCTTGTATTCGCTTTTTTAATACACTGCCTTTTGGATTTCAGATAGGCATTTTACCGTATAAAAAAGCTTAACGCTTTTTCCCTTATAACACAGTAGTAAATAAAACCTAGTGTCAAGACAATCTGTTCATCACTTTCCGCCCAAAATCAATTACGTATTTAGTAGAGGAAATTATCGCTACACTTTGTCTTGCCAGAGCATATAAATAATTGAAAATTTCCTCCAAGAGGAGGTCGAACCCACAACCAATCGCGCTTACAGCTCGATGATATTCCACTGAGCCACGCTGGCCACGATGAACTTACAGTATTTTTGTCCGTCGCTTTATCGAATATCCACTTCATTAAAAATAAGCATATATGTAACTGTTCTCATTAATGATGGAGGCAAAATCCTAATCAGCCACAAAGTTGGTTGTAGGTGAGCAAAAAGTGACCGCTAATAAGTCGTTCACAAGACAAGTGGCAATGTTGTGTATAGAATATTATTTACAATAGAACCTATTGATATAAAAAAATAATGTATCGATTGTCGACTGTAAAAAGTATCATCGTAGATAGTACGGAACTAGTTTGCGGCAGCGTGGCGCCCGCGCTTAATTGATGGTCATTCTTCTTTGACGAAAGCGATAGCAAATAAAGCTTCTCGAAATTTTTTATTCAAATTAAAACAACGTTTACTTACATTTATTAAGTCTTCTTCTAAGGTGTGAAAATGATTTAAGCACAATTATCCGTCTGAGGGGGTTGCGGAATCCAGAAGCATCAGAAGCTCCAAGCAGCAGAAGCAATCGTGCTGCTGTCTTACAGCGCCAAGTTGGCTTCTATATAACAAGTACTAATTCGTTATTTCTGTTACTTGAATTAGTTAATTATTTAATTATTAGATTCGAAAGAATTTACGAAAGTATATGAATCTGTTTGTTTAGAATTTAAAACATCTAATATCACATTAATTAAATGTATTATAATTTTGGGTACTATAATCAGTTAACATGGAAGTCTTAAACTTCTCACAAACGGAGTTGCGGGTATCAACTAGCATGCTCTAGAATAAAACTTCACATAATTTAAAGCTACTGTTGGTGTTGATGTTTAATTACATACTAAATATTGAACGTCTTCAAGTTTTTATCGTTTTTTTATGTTGCAATATTATTATAGTCAGTATAGATTGTGTTTCTTTGTAAAAATAATCATACCACAAGCTTTTTAAATAACCAAATATTGCCATAATTTGTTACCATATTTAACAGGTAATATAAAAAAAGTACTTTTACTTATTTTTTATTAAGAATAAAAAAAATTTACGTAACCGTTATTACCGGAATATTTATTTAGTATTTGTAGTTGCAAATTATTGGTATGCGTCTATAATAATTAATTCATCATTTCATTCATATTCATTATCTGGGACAAAAAGTGTTACCATGGTCGTATATTTGACATAGATAAAAAAATCTAATAGGATGATTGTTTTAAATTTTATAAAAAAAATAAGTTATCAATTTTTAATGTTATCCCTACACAGTTATCTGTCAAAATTCGCTCCGGCCGGAAACTCGGCCGTGGGAACGGGAGACGGTAGGTTTTCTCAATAAAATCGCAAACTGCTGTATTAAATAGATTGTTATAATACTTTTTTTTTATAGTTTCACGAATCGTTAAATGTTCCGTTGTTTTAGACTTGTTTTGATATTGTAGAACCATAGATGTTTGTTTTATTGGGCTCCTTTTCATAAGTTTTGCTTGAGTTTAATGTTTTAATTACGTTACAACTTACAATCAAACAAGTGGTTATATAAAAGTATTGTAGGTTTTGTAAAGGAAATGTGTCAAGTGCATATATTTTACGACTTGTAACTGTATGTCTAGAACTATTCATTTTCATTTCTAGCATGTATTGTCGACATCGGTTTTAGTATGATCTTTTTAAATTTGGTTAGTTTGAGTGACGAACTCGGATAGTGGAGGCGCGAGCGTTAATACATTTTTAAAGGGCCATTTCAGTCTATACTTGAAGAGCAAATCCCAGGCACTGTTCTGAGCTCCTTACTATATAGTGATAGGAACTAAAAGTGTCTTTCCTTTAGGGATAATCAATAAATATAAAAAATAAAGTCATTAAATATACAAGGTCCTCCAATTACACGTCAATTCTATAATTTTACGCATATTTTTAAATATTACGAAAAATTACATGTGTTTAATGATTTAAAATTACATATATATATAATTAATAAAGCTTTTATAAACTGGTTGCTTAATAAACACGTCCAGTTTTTAAACATGTCACTTCAGAAGATTTATTGTGTATTAAATATATATTGGATAATATAAACAGATGAATGGCATCACTATAGAGTGTATACTTCTTAAATAACATTAGTTTAGAACGCATTGAATTTAAAATAAAAAATGTTATTTTGTAATTTATTTTACTATTTAACATTTAACAACTCCTTGGCTTTATTATTAAAATATTAAGCGTGCCTACACTATTAAATAAAAATAATAATTTTAAATGTTTATTTGGTTCGTACAAAACAAACTTTCCTGCAGTGATTGTTCAACCAACACCTTCTCTTTTTGGAGATTTTGTATACATTTTGTAAACTAAAAATTTTTGCAGATGATTTTTATCTTGAAAAAGACCTTCATGAGGCATGGGTTCAAATCCCACCGCGTTCAAATTTTTATACGTTTTCTAAATATGTCTTATTCAATTTCCTTAGTGTGCGAATAACACTTTAAAAATTGTCAAAAAATATAGATTTTTATCTTGTTAAAATTTTATTAATTATTTTATTTAATACACTAGGTTGTATGAGTTTAAAATAGTTGTAGAGTTGTTATTTAAAATAAGAATTAATCAAAATTTATTTTAATAAAAAGTAATTGTTGTAAACACATATTAATTAAGCAAAATCGACCGAATTCATCGTGGCGCAGTGGTACAGTGTCTGACTGTAATTGCAATTGATTGTGGGTTCGATTTCCACGGGAGGATAGTGGAGAACTGAGTGAAACTAGGTTTCTCTCTGATATGGGTGAAGTAAGGGTGAAAAAACCGAAATATCCGCCATTTCATGTGGCGAAAAAATGGCGTAGTTTGGCGGAAACGTGAAAAATTACAATTAATTATGAGTTTAATAAAGGTCCCAGCTAATTTAATAACAGGTCATTAAATCAAGTGTTTATAACAGAAACTAGTTTGGTAGTGGCAGTGTATGTAATAACGATCGGGATATTATAAATTTGGAGAACTGTTATTTTCTGAGATTTTATAGGTACTTAAAGAAGTAATGGCTGAAGTGGCTTATTAAAATCGCGTCACTTAAATTGGATATTAATGTGATACTACTATTATACTGCTATATTCGTAATACTTTTATAGCCAAGCATCCTGTCGTTTTATATTATTATTTTTTTCTTAATTATAATTTTAATGCTGCCCTTTTGATCATTACAGCGACACATTGCGGTACGGTACTATTTCCCTGTGAAAATATAAGCATTACGTACCTACTTAAAAAAGGCCTCATTTAAGACCTTATATAATATTGTCAACTAAACTAGCTGCTACTATTTGCTGTCTGCTATAGATAGTGAAATAGATTTGTCAAAAATAATCGTTTCTCAAACTTAGTACTGAGAAATATCAGTCGGACTTTTTCAGCTTCAGAATAAGTTCTTAGGCCTATATCTTGTCTTGCCTTTTTCTTAAGGTTAGGATTTTTTAAGTATTAAACACGATTTTCCATTAATTCATTAATTTATGATCTTGTATAAAATTGTGTTAACATTTTCTCAGAACCTTTAGTCTTATCATGACTAAATTATCAATATGCGTTTTCTTAAGAATGTCCATTTAGAATAAACCATACCTATATATCTATGGGTTTCCTTTGCATATTGACTTCTTTACTACCCATCGTAGTTATTACTCAATAAACTCCATAATATATTATATCACAAAAAATACACCTTAATATAATTCAGTAAATTATAGCAGCTTAACGCTTTCTCCCACATAACAGGATCGTCAGAAAGAAACTAGTGTCGAGACACTCCATTCTCCACTTTTCGCAATCCGAATCGAGACGCGCTTTGACTTAAGTACCGGAGCGGGAAAATGAAAACAATTTAAGTATAACCATCGATTGAACCCACAACCAATCGCGGTTACGCTCTGATGCTGTTCCACTGCGCCACAATAGACTCCTATAATAAATTACTCCTATGATAATTACTTATAAGGGAAATATGCTTTTTTGCATTTAAAAATGATGATTTATTTCGTGAGTAGATTTAACACAATATTTGTAAGCCACGTTCTATACTTATTTTAACACTAAAAAGTTACATTGTGCAGCAATTAGGTAAAAGACGTATTAAAGAAAGTATAGAAATAAGTCACTACCCTTTTTTTGTTATTCCGTCAAGCGTTGAATACTTCTACACACATTAGTAAAGACTAGAATATATACAAATATAGCAATCTACACAATAAGCGTCGGGCAACATTAAAACGTCAGCACACAGTTATTCCATTGTATTCGACTTTCAAAGGTTTGATATTTCATGTTTTATCTCAACATAATTGGGATAGCTAACCGTCGCTTAAGTAGCTCTGTGGCCGCTCTAAAGTGCCTAATGAATTGGTTGCTATAACCTAACCAAATTTGCAAACCGCTTGTTGCTTATAAATTATTAAATACAAAACACTTCTTGATTCGGTCGCGTAATCGGGTAAGCGGTGGGGGGGCGGACATGCAAATGGCAGGACTATACTTGGCCGTTCGCGACCGTGGGAAAACTATCGCCTGTGGCGAGTGATGCGCAGAGATGGACTTGATTCTTGATGTTTAGTGTCTATTGCTTATTCTTTATCTAATAGTATAATCGGAATAAAGATGCAATCACCGTTTGTAACACAATATGTGGTATTTTAATTCGAATTAATCTTAATGTTGCATCAATTTGATACGATTTTCAATGATGTTTGTCGTAATTAAATTATGATATATCTATTACATGGGGTTCTTTGTCCGAGACGCGAATATGAAGTATTCTGCATATGGTAATATTAGGAGTAGTTTTACAAAAAAATAACGGTTTTGACATATTACTCATATTGTAGATTAAAATACCGCTAACAGGAACCGAAATGATATGACTACGAGTATATATATACTAAAAAAAAATAATAAAACAACTACTAAAGTACAAAAGTCTTGTATCGTCTTCTATCGCTTCGTCCACTATCCATCAATGTACTCGTATTTACAGATGGGCATCTCCTGGGGGTTTCCATGGTTACATAACCTTCCTCCAGCATCATCGACACTGTTAGCACTAGGTAGACATCATACATGCACATGATAAAAAAAAAAAAAAAAAAAAAATTGTATGAACTAAATGAAATACTTTTTGCCTTTAAAGGTATTACAGCTGTCTGCCACACTTCACGCCATCATAATACATGCTCAATAGAAAAAACCAGTGTAAAAAATAAAGACGTGGCCAGTCAGATTCTAAGACGAGATTGATTCACACTTAAACATGTTTATTTCCTACGGAAGTTTAAAACCGTCATGAAAGTCACGTCTGATTAGCAAAAAATTTAATATTAATATTTTGACATATTGAAAAGTTTTTAATAATATTGAAAAGGAAAACCTTTGTGTTTGAATATAATTTATTTTATTTTAGAATACGTTATTTTAAAAAGGAATTATTTTTGGAGTCATTTATTTGAAAGAACTTTTACCTTAGGTATTATACGAGAACAGCAGTTACTCAGTCTGCGTGTTTTTTAATTTATTATATATTTTCCAATGTTTTCCGCATAACTGGGTAGGCAGTGATAATAAGGAAATACACTCTAATATATATTACTCACTATAATATATATCACTCACTCACTCACTGATATATTAATATATCACTCTATATTATATATTAATATATCACTCTAATATATATCTAATAATAATACAGTCTTCGTCATCATTCCCCCAAATGAAAATTGAACCAATTACGTTTTCAATCAGACACAGTCTCACTGCGATAGGATGGCCTCACTTAATAGTAATATTATTTTTATATCAAATTTAGTTATATAGTTATGACCTATCCATAGTTTACAATTCAAATAATCTTTACAAAATTTTCCACCTTTTGTTTTACTATAAATAATGCTTACTTGCAGGATTTAATATAAATTTTAGAATAAAAATACAAGACTTTATTACCTGGCAGGTAATTCACTCAATTTATTTTATAATTATTACGAGTGGAAAGTAAACCAGCTACGATCTCAGCCTACTATTAAAATGAATGTCCAGTTTACCTAAAATTTGTATTTTGTTATGAAAATATAGTATTTTAGCAAACAATAAGACTTAAATTTTGTGGCCGGAAATAAAAAGAGCGAGAAAAATTATAAATTATATTATAGAGGAGCTTTACGCTTTACCCCACATACAAAGAAACGCGGTTTCCATGAGGCTCGTGTTCGATTCCCGCTAAGTTAAAATTTTCATACATTTTTTATAAATGTTTATCATGTCCTAAGTGTGCGAATAAAACTTTAAAAATGTTCAAATATTTGTAATATAATTTTCTTTATTCCTCATACTAGATATATATTTTTAGCTTTTTAAGCAAAAGCCTGTTAAATATGTACAAATAATATTATAGAAGGTATATATTATTAAAAGGATCTATTTTAATTTAACCACCAGTAGTAGTATACCAGTTGTCAGAATTATAGATGGATATATGGCATTAGTTTTATGGCATTAGTTTTAGGAGACTTATTATAGCAGCACTTATTAAAATGGTATAATGCAATTTAAAAACACCTGAATTATAATAAAGCTCATATACGAGACCACCGTGGAGCATTGAAACAACATCTCGCGAATCGCGATTGGTTCTAGGTTCGATTCCCGCTCGAAGGAATGATTATTATTTATTTATTTTCATTTCTCCGCTTTGGTGAACGAGACAATGCGCAGTATCTCAAATTCAGGCGGAAAGTACAGAACTGAGAGCCTTAATACTTTGAATACCCTGCTACAAATCATGAAGCATGAAGCTGCAAAACAAATCTGTATTATTCAAATGTAGCGTAATGTGGCTTATGCATATGAAACACGCAATATTAAATGTATTTTAGGGCATTTACAGCTCACTTATTATAGAAACAATGCATTTTTAAATCATCGACGACGCTTCCGCAAATATCATAACAATGGACAGAAAGTAATATTACGTATAATAAAGTGGCTTGGATGTTTTTAAGTTACGTAAAAATTGGAAGTCGATTCGAAACAGCTGTAAAGAGAGTACTGTGCCTTTTACTTTTTTGTCGTTACGTTTTGACACGACCGCTATTTTGTTTTGGCTAATATGATAAAAAATACATTTATTATACAAGCGAGTCTAATGATATTTTGTGCAATATGATGTGCAAAAAGCTTTGTCCAATTTTGTCGGATATCTTTACTTATAAAATCAAAGTTTTTCACACAGTAGTTGCGTAGTTGTAAAGATAAAAGTAATAGATCGCTTAGCTAAAGTTGGAGGTTCAAATCATAGGCTTGTGTCATATTGTACATTTGTTAGTAAAGTAAATAAATTACATAAAAGAGAAGAATAATATGCTAAAAATTATGTACTTATTATATTATTAGTGGGACAATTTGTGTTTTAAATTATTTTAGTGTTATTATACGATAAAATGTACACTTAAGAATGCATTTTGTTGTGATTAAATAAATAAATATGAAATTAAAAAGTTGCCAAGTTTTGTTGTATATGAAATATATAATAATAAATCTGTCAGAATCAAGCAAATAATATAAAAAAATATAGTAATTTAAAAATAAGGTATTTCAAGTAAAACATTGTGATTTATGTTCTATATCAATGTTATTAATGCTTATTCTATACAGCAAATTACAAGCAAAAAATATTGTCGCATTGACGATTGAGGCAAGGATAATGAAATTCTATTGTAACTAAGAATTTCAATGGTATTAACCTCTTGCTTCATATAAAATATAAAACAAACAAGTATTTGCGAATTGTAGAAATAATATATTAATTACAAGAATAATTGGTTATTTACTTTTTTTACATTTTTTAATGGTTATTCGCACACTAAGGAAATTGAAAAAGACATATTTAGAAAACGTATAAAAATTTGAACGCAACGGGATTTGAACCCGCGCCTCTTGAGCGCCTCTTGAACGGTTTTCAAATCCCGCTGCGTTCAAATTTTTATACGTTTTCTAAATATGTCTTTTTCAATTGGTTATTTCATTATAAATTTGATCTTTAATTTTTAAAATAGGTACTAAGTTGCTAATATTTGGTTTTGTATTTTTTGATTTGCACTTATTACATACAGTATGGTCGAAGAACGAGTTAATAATCATACATCCTTGTTGGCATTTTACATACTTGTGACTTTATAGGTACCCATCTTCAACGCAGTTAAAGGCGTATCATTAATACTATTAAAATACCATGCATACATTTTATATGTTTTAGAAACTCACATTAATTATTCTACGCAATGTTTGTCAAATAAAAAACAACTTTTGCCTAAATCTGAGTTGAGTAACCTATGCATAATTTGAATTTGTTTATTTCATGTTTTTACAATATTATACTATTCTATGATTCTGAAATGATTATGAAATAAAAAAAACTGATTTTAATTTGTAGGTATGCGTAGTTATATATGTTTTTTTAACATAACTATTTAGTTATATTTTATGCTTTGTTCTTTTTTAAAGTTCAATTTTCAGTAAAAAAGATATTACCTTATTTTACAAGCAAATAAATAATCCCACCCACAGATTTCGACATTTCCTTTTTCTTAAATTTAAAAGAGTTATTCAGTGATACAATTAAAGTCGTCGGTCTCGTGATGTTTTGTTACACTAAAATCGTATGCCATAACTAAATTCAAATTGCTATCCGAAGTTTTCACTGTACTGTAGTTCCCACGGCCGCGCACGCAACGAGAGCAAATTGGACTGGCGGGCTAATTTCTGGGTGCCCATGGAAGGTAGTAATGATTGCTTTTAAATATTTGATAGATGTAGACTTACAACTTACCAGTCGGCTAATAACTATTGGAAAAAATGCAATTACACAAAGTTTTAACTGTTTAATTTCTTTAGTTACCGTGTTTTGGTTGCTACTCTGGACTTATTATATTCGGCCGCGTGAAGTATAGTTGATTTTTATTTTTGGCGGTCTTTTCGTAAAACAATGAAAATTGTAGAAAAACTAATAAAAATGGAAGAAAAAATGTCTATGCTCATCCTGAGATCCTTAAGTATCTCTGTATAAAATTTCATCACAATCGATTAAGCGGGTTATCCGTGATGACTGAACAGACAGACAAACAGAGTTACTTTCTCATTTATAATATTAATATGTCAGTATGGATGTAAAAAAATATGCAGGAGTTGGTGAACTATTAGAATGTCACACTCATAGTTCTTTTATTACTCATATTGATGAAGAATTTGTCTTTAGATCGTT
This sequence comes from Podotricha telesiphe, assembly GCA_038994665.1. Classification (NCBI taxonomy): domain Eukaryota; kingdom Metazoa; phylum Arthropoda; class Insecta; order Lepidoptera; family Nymphalidae; genus Podotricha; species Podotricha telesiphe. The sequence goes on along the minus strand of JAOYRR010000293.1, from coordinate 645,171 downwards.
AGAAGTATTCAGTTAGGAAAATAAAAATATGCAGGAGTTGGTAAACTATTAGAATGTCACAGCCATAGTTATTTTATTACTCATATTGATGAAGAATTTGTCTTTAGATCCTTAAAAGTTTTCAGTTAGGAATATAAAATGATATAAATATAATTTAATAACTTTACAATTCTACATAAAAGTGGAATTTCAAAATGTTTTCTTAAGACAAATGACTTTAGTAATACTTAACGACTCTTGATTGGAGCATATGCAGCGAAACAAGTGTATCGAAGTCAATCAAATCTAACCAAATAGTTTCTTTCCTAGCGTGCCATTCGCAATAAAAACATCCGGAACGAAAGTAATAATAGTTAAAATTCAAGTGTTTAACTTTTCAATGTTTTGTTTATTGCAGCCATTACACCGTCGAGTAAATATGTTTATTATACCAATAACGAGTAATTGCTACATTGATACCGTTGGTTGCAATTTTTCGTAGATTTACTTAGTCGTGCCTCTTAAAGATTTGGGATTACACGAACAACGTCTCTATGGTGTATCTCCAAGTATCAAGTCTGTATTTATGGTGTAGATAAACTAACTAAGTTTTCATAACTTTTCCAAAAAATAAATAAGAATTATTAATCTTATACCTCAGATAAATTTACACGTTAGTCTAAGCTTAATTAAGATAAATTAACATACTTTCCTGAGATCATCTGACAACTGATGTTGATTAATGTTTTTATATACTTTGTACATACAACGTAACTGCTAGTATTGGCTCGTCATTGTCAATATTTTCGGTTTACCCGTTCGTATCGGACCAAGTACGGCATGGAATTCCGCCACCCAGCACGCTAGGCAAATTAGGCAGCATACTCATATGCATTTATTTTATACAGTTGATTATGACTTATTTGAAAAATACATATTTAGAAAACGTATAAAATTTTTAACGCAGCGGGATTTGAACCTGCGTCTCTTGAAAACCGTCCAAGCGCCCTGACCGCTAAGCCATGCATTCTGGGTAATGCAGTGGGGGTGTTCTAAATATGTATTTTTCAATTTCCTTCGTGTGCAAATAAAACTAAAAAAAAATGTTAAAATATATGACATATTTTATAGGTGCATTGTATATTTGATTTTGAATATACACTGCACTGATATCTATGTCTATGATACATGAAAGACATATGAAAAACAATATTATTTGGGGCATTTATGAATATAACCCAAACCAATGATTTTAAAATTTTTCTGTTTGTTTGTGAGCTAATTTTAGAAATGGCTTAACCGGTGTTAAGTAGTTTTGGCTATTGTTTTGTTGCAAGCTTCCTTTAACATATAGTGTATATTTCATTTCAATCGGTTCATAAACAAAAAAGTTACAACAATTTAAATTTAAAATATAAGCAAAGTTTGTGATTTAAATTAGGACGCGGGCGGGCGAATAAACTAAATAGTTAACTCATGTAGTTTACTTAGGCGAAGCTGCGAGCGGGTAGCTAGCTTAGAAAAAGTTATTACATATCTGAATTATAAGATGAAAATTAGTTTAAGTAATTAACTAACTGAAATTGTTTATATAATTTTGATCGTAAATAATATTTTAACATTTATTGCTATTATATCCATTTACTGTGCTAAATCAATTAAATCACTTGAAAATAAGCTATCTCGGGTCGCAAAGAACCGTTCGTAACGGCTGATGTTCGCGATAGTCCGACAGCGTGGGAATTGACATTTACTCGAGTCACTCTTGAATATTTCATGACTACACTTTTATTGTTTGCGTTAACTTGTTTTGCCTTCATATATTCATATAGCGATACATCTGTTGTATCTTATAATAAATTCTTTGCATAATATCTTAGTATTTGAGATATAAATAGCCAAATATAATTAATGCGATAACGATTTTTTATATAATGTGTAAATTACTAATAGGATATTCACACTATATTAACACATTGTAATTTGAGATCTAGTATTGGAAACGAAATTTTTTAATTGAGTTCGATCGAATTTCCTGTTTTGGAATGCTTAAATTTATTTAATTGTATTATATTTTTATGATGATGGTGGGATTAAACAGAAACAATATAATAATATTTTACAACCTTTTTTTATTTGCATTTTTATTCACTTTATAGCGATTTTAAATAAAAGCTTACGGTTTTTATATACGACCTAATAAATCCTATTCGAGCGTAGACTACAAATAGGTATCACAGTACAAACTTAGGTGCTACTACTACTCTATGGTACTAAATGCTTAACAAGTAAATGCATAACCGATGCGGAAGACGAATTTAGGAATATAAAAATAACAGCTAACTCGTAAAAAACAAAATCTTATTTTATTAAATTAAAAACAAACTTTAACAAGCAAAGCGAGCTCATGCATAGTTTTTAACACACATCGGTTCTAGGAACGTTAACGGTATCGAACAACAAAACATTTGTAACTATCACACTTGGGTCACAATCCTGGACGAGCAGAGATCGTATGTGGCGGGTTTGGCGGTCACCACGGTCGCCACATCGACTGGGCGGAGTCTGTTTCGGAGGCGGGGCTGTGAGGAGGCGATGGCGGTGCGTATGTCCTCTTTGTGCTAATCGCCTCCACATCGATCAGCTCCTCGGCTTGCCTTTTAACCCCTCGTTCCCCTAATGAGGTCCTTTGAAGGACTTGGGGAGGTTGCGTGGTCTGTGGTATTGCCTGCAACGGTGTAGGTCTCGCTACACCATTTGCCGCAATAGCTTGCGGCTGAACTACTGGTGGAGTCTCCAATCTTCTAATACAGTTACTCAAGTGTTGCAATAGTCTGGCACCAGCTTGCGGGTCCACTGGCCCCTGCCGGTGCATCGCGTTAGCCGCTACTGTGGCGTTCGTGATAAACTGTGACACTTCCGTAGCACACTGCGCAAATCCTGCTCGGAAACGTTCTGCGTAAGACATCTCAGGTTTCAGGACAAGCTGTCCCTTCCGCTTTAGAGTGTGAAGGTGTCGAACTGTAAGCTCCAGGATGTCGGCTTTTTCTAGCTTTGAAACATTTTCACCTTCAGCTTGAAGCGCTGTCACCATGAGGTCTTTTAGCTCATCAAGGCAGCGATTGATGCGAGCACGTCGCTTTCTTTCAAGCATTGGCTTCATAACTTTTCTGTACTGATAAGTGCGGGAGACGGGTTCTTCGTCGGGGTGTGCGTGAGACGGCGGATGGAAAGCCCCATGCGGCGGGGACATAGAACGAGTTGGAAGGATCATTGTTGTTGCTCTCGCGGCGGGTTGTGAGCGAATGGCGCGCGCGACGGTCGCCTCTCTCCTTATATGCGCCCTACACCGATTGTGGCAAAGCGCCCGTGATAAAAATAGGGGTGGCACTCACAGTATTTTGTTTAATTGTTGAATACGTTAATAATGTAACATTTATTGTAGAATAAAAAATATTAATACCTACAATTTTTAAATAAAATATTTTTAGGAAAGAGTTCGTTTTTAAATATAAAATATGGTTTTATTTTACTTCTTAGAATGCAATTTTATAAAATTGAATTACAAGTAGTAAAATATTATTAACTTGTCAATTCAATTTATAATATTTAAACATTCAATTTTAATATTAAAAATTGATATATAAGATCATCATTTTACAAAAAATACAATTTGAGAGTAATTTGAAATATTATTTACTATCTGTTCTTAATAGTTTTCTTTGATCGAACAGCTGTAAAACTGCTTCGGGGGAATCAGCTGATGTCACCTGGCAAGCACGTTCCCACGCGTACCCTCCGAAAGCTGCACCGTAAGACGCTCCCCTATATGTGAGACAATGATGTAATGACGTCTAGCAATGTCTCCCTCTTACGACTCGTGGCAATGTATTAAATCATTTTCTTTATGTAAGAAATGAAACATTATTTAAAGAATATTTTTTGAACGCTATAAGTGTTATTAGACGTTATATTTTTTAAATATTGCTCAAATAATATTTTATATATATTGCTGAAATATTACAAAACTGTCGTTTTTTTTTCAATATACTTTACTGAACCGTAATAGATACATTACTTTTTTATTATCACAAAAATGAAATGTTTAATTTTGTATATTTCACATAATGATGTTTATTATGAGTCGCAACCCTACAGCACAGGTCCCGCGACACGCGGCGTGTTATCGTCGGCCATACACAGACAAGGCGGATAGAAATTGCTATACAAACTTTTTATTGCTCGGACATATTATGTTTGTTACATTTTGAAAGCTTTGCTAGCTCGTTTCTCTTCACCACATTTATCATTAAGCTGATTCAGAAATTCTATAATAATATACTTTTATATGTGTCTATTGTATTTATTACAGTTTTGCATTATTTGTTCCATACAGAGGCCGTGATTCATCTCTTTAACTTACACGTGTGTAAATTTTACCTTGAGTTCATAAATTATTTTAAAACTAGAATTGTGTTTTTCTCTTATAAGTACATGTAAGAATATTGATGTAATTTTAATTCTGTATTTTTTTATTATTTTTTATAGTGGTATTCGCACATTTAGGAAATTGCACTTTTAAACTTAAACGGTTTTCAAGAGGCGCGCATTCAAATCCGAATTCAATTTTTTATACGTTTTCTAAATATGTATTTTAGATTTTGTATATTAACAATATAGATACATTGTTTTTATTTATATCTTTTATCTGTCTTTTATTTATCACATGATCAAAAAGAGATAAGCCCATCCTAATTAGTCACAAAAACAATCCCATCGTTTTATCGCCGCAAAGGTGTGAGTAGTTCCCAGCACCGCTAGTCGACTCGACACCGACCCATTGTGCGGTTGAAACTGCCGTGACGCTACTTACTCCAATTTTGTCTTACGCGTCTAGACTACAAAACGACTTAAGTGCCAAAACCGGCCTTTTTGATGGGTGCAAACTACGGCGAACTATCGACTGAACCACTTGCGACGTTTTCGGGCTGAGCTCTTGCAAGCGATGAAAGAATAAACGTCGTAAGTAGCAGACATTTCTATACAGAAGCGAGCATTCTTCTTCGCGCCGCGCTGCCGTGGGAAAGCCCGTGCCGCGCGCGTTCCCACACACTCGGCCGGCACAAGCCAACCGATAAATTATCATAATTCCATTGTGAGTGAGATGGTACTAAGAAATTTTATACTTCATCAATCGCTGCGATGAATATATTAGCGCGTGGACTGAAGCTTTGTTCATTGGTGACGCAAGGACCCACCTGGGTCGCCTTTTGTATAGCTTAGCTTATACTCGTAAATATTTTAGAATGCGTTTGATATTTTGAAGTAACGTTGATAATTAAGCCCCAACTTCATAATATTACAAATAGGTTAACTTTTCTAAATATTTTTATATTAATAATAATTAATAATTATTATTGTTTGTGGTTTCCATTCTGTTATTCCGCTTTGTAGAATACCTACGGTTAACCGTTAATGTTTATTGTATACAATTGTAGTATCCATTATTTGTATCGTTAAATAATAGATTTAATACTCTGTTTGTTCTGAACACTCCATTGAAAGACAAGAGTACTGTATTATTTTATCTTTTATGTACTTTGTGTATAGTTCTTAAGAAACCGCTGTAGCATTTTGATTTTTTTTATTTTTGCATCTCGTGGATCAGGAATTTGCACAGTGGACTGCGCTATACTAGTACTACGATAGGCAGAGAACCTAGTTTTGAGAGTTAGTTAAATTTAAAGTTCGTAGTTTGAGTTTGTTAATAAAACGAATGATATACCTACGAAATATGGTAATTTCATTCCATCCAACAAAACTAATTTAATGGAAACCTAAACTAAGTTTGTGTGATTGTTACTTAAATTTATTGTAAAAAAAGTAAAGACAGTATCTGAGTTAATGTCAATTTTCCTGTTGTAATGTCTACGGTTGTCAAAAGATACGCCACCGCACGCATGAGCAAGCTCACGTTCCACCGAATTATTTCAAATTATTATCAAATATTTGAATTTTTGGGTGTATTGAACTCCCAGTAATATTTGGCTATTAATAATCTATAAAAACCAACAAGAACTGTTTGCTTTAGGCACTTGATATGGGAATATTATCAAGGAGTGAAGTAAACAGGTTGTCGCACCTGGCCGCGCCCAGATTTTGTGAGGACGTAGATATAACACCTGGTATGGAAATTTAGGAGCCACTATTAGAAAAAAATGGACTTAATCCTGTTTTTCAGCTAATCTTATACAAATTATATTTATCTTGTGGTTATTATAGAAATAGATATAGATATAAATAGAAATAGATATAGAAATAGATATTTATCGTTCAAGCAAACTTAGACATATTTGCAATGCTACATACAATATATATATATATATATATATATATATATAAGTTGTCATTGTCATTTAATTAAAAAAATTGAAATAAGCTTACTCTAGAATTAGGGTTATAATAACAAAATTTAATTTATTAATTCATTTTACCATAATAGTAGTTTCTTATACAGCGATTATACAAAAAAGGGCATAGCACGTTTAATGCATAGATCAATATCACATTAATATTTCATTAGATAATTGACATCTAATCTGTTATCGATCAATTGAGACAGATATATAGTGTTCAGGTTTTTATAAATTGTACCGCAACATTTTATTTACTCACGCCTACCGCCACGCCTGCGAGCAAACTGAGGTATGCCACACACATAAAAATTTTATTATTGCAGAGTTACTCCTATTTCATTAGTAATTCATACTGACGAGTTAGCTAAGGTTAGTGTACATGATCATTTTTGACACTATATTATAGTATTTATAAATATAATTGTTAATATAAACTTTTATACTTGTCCAAATGAGAATAAATGCTTTTTTTTTTTTTTTAATTAAAAAAAATTATAATTCGGGGCACACTAAAGAGTATACATACATTTTGAATTAGAACAATTGAATTAAAGGAATTAAAATATAACTGTTTTATTTTTTTATAATATCTATGTAAATATGAAAGTGGTTACGTTAAAAATATTGTAAGGACATGTAAAGTAACGTACGACATCGTTATTATGTAAGTATAGCACAATTTTTTTTATATAATTAATCTAAAGAAAACTATGCATACGGAATGCATTATTGAATTTCACCATCTTTCCGCACCAGCTTCACACCTAATTTATATTATATCTATAAGAATTTTTCATGAGGACGCCTTAGCGCAAAAGGACAGTGGCCGCTCTGGCAGGACCAATGGCGGCGTTGAGCTTCACCACTTAACACATAATGTCTCAAACTTTGACGGAAAGCCAAAATTTCTGTGTTTTGACACAGGGTTCTCTCTGGCTACTTTGTTATGCTAAAAAATATTTTTCCATACTACAATTATGAGCATTTTACTATGCAATAATAATAAAGTTAAAATAATAAATGCAATTTTTATTTTTACCTACATATATGGAACATGGGTATTAAGTATTTTAGTAGGTCTGTGATATAAATATAAAATCGTTTTAAAAGTTCTTGATTACGCCTACTGTAATGCTCAGTAATAAGTTTAGCATTGGTTAGAATTATTTAATTGATTCCGGGGAAATAATTCTAGTTTCCTTAACAAGTATTAAAGCGCCTACTGTTAACACTTAAAATATATGACCATAGGCATTAAACATTCTCAATAACAACATTTTTAACATTAATGTGTGTAATTTTTTGCAATGAATTATTGCCGTTTAGAACAGCAGTGGTAAGGCAAATATTTAGTTATTTGTATCCGTCTAGACCAAGGCTGTACCACTTTTGAGACACTGTTAATGGAAGTGACCATCTGTAGGCTACATATAATAAAATCTAATATTTTAAGCTTGATTTATAAGTAAGCGGGCGAATTAAAATCTATTGGCGGGTCATATGGCGGCCTGTGGTTGGACAGATTGACGATAAGTCAAAAATGGTATTTAAAGCTTACGAATGTCAGTTTTATTTCATTCTTTTTTTTAAAAAGTAGCTTTTGTAGCCAAGAAATTGGAGCTGTCGATAGAAACAAGACCTGGTAGAGCTTAAGGTTTTGCTCTTTTTGTTTATGTCATTTAGTAAGTGCTGAGATGACGGGTTTATTATTAAGACATATTTAGAAATCATACAAAAATTTGAATGCCTGTAGAACACATGGCTTAGCGGTCAGAGCGCTTGAATGGTTTTCAAGAGGCGCGGGTTCAGATCCCGCTGCGTTCAAATTTTTATACGTTTTCTAAATATGTCATTTTCGAATTTCTTAAGTGTGCGAATAACACTTGTTATTAAATAAAAATGTTAAAAAGGGTTTATTATTTGTAGTTTAACCGTAAAATATGTATTACATTAAGTACATATATGTAAAATATTAACTCTCAATATAGAACATATTATATTATTCAAGATTAATTTTTTATGGTTTTTTATTAGTTTTAGTACTCAACTAAGTACATAGGATTCTCTAAAGAATTCATGTCGCTAAGTAGCGGTCCATGTCACGATATTTGTGTAAGATCCTACACGCTTGAGTAACTTGCGCCCACGTTCGTATTTACACTGTAAGATTAGATTTATTGTGCATTCATATGATATTTTTGTGTAAACTAGTGTATGACAGTGATTTTGCTTGTGTAGCCGAAAATTAAAACTATTCTTTTTATATACATATGTATAAATTATTTATAAAATATCTACGTATATATATATATATGTAAATGTAACTAATACAAGAAGAGAATTACTGAAAAAAAAACAATAAAATTTAGAACTTACACAGTAAGTAAATTTTGAACCTGTAAATAACATATTAAAATAAACATAACTAATTACGTATATTTTGGAATTAAATTATTTTTTTAATTTGCATAATTTGGCCACTTAACAGTAGTTCGTGGTCACATGTAGTATTCCTGTGGCCAGGCATTTAAAACAGTTTCATGTAAAATATGTAAAAATGGCAAAAGCCAAATAGAAAATAATTTAATATATGTATAAACAATTATTAAGTAATTTGTGCGATATACAGACATTATTAATGTAATCTAAATATATATTGACAGATATATCTTACGTCGGGTGCGTGACAGGAACTCTGCCTAAAGTGAGTGGTTCAATGAAAATATAAATTAAACTTGAGTACGCTGGGAATTTTATTATTGAAATATGTTTTTACGTTTCGAACTTTCTATACGTGCTTGATTTTGTAGGAAGCTAAAAAAAATATTTTATCTTTAAATAAAAATAAATAATTTTAAATATATTTTTTATTATTATTATTTTTATCTATGACGCGTTTATCATATACCTATAGTAATTGAGTGACAGTACACAACACCGCGCTTTGTCTTTCTTACCGGAGCAGAGAAATGAAAATAATTGAAATATATACATTTCCTCGAGTGGAAATCGAACCCACGACCATCACGCTTACAGTCAGTCTTACTGCACCACGATGGCTTCAAGATATTATAATTAAACTGTTCTGTATTTTTATACAAATTAAAGTATAATTCGGTACGATGTTTGAGTAATTGACCTATGACGGCACACGACGATATCCAAAGTCTAATGTATCAACAAATACAAACAGTACAGGTCAAATTAAATATAAATATATAAAATATGCCATATAAAATGCTTAGCACGCATCAATTGTACGGAAAGTAAATAACTACTCTGGTAATTTTAATAAGGTCAATCGGAGCTAGAGTCTGACGGAAATTAAGCAAGAAATACATAATAAAGCGAAATTAGAAAGTTATTTAACATTTCTTTTTTCACCTTCAATTAAAGGGTGTATTAAATTTTATAATATATATTTTAACTATTTTCATAATCCTCATAATTTGGTTCACTGTTTTGTTCTTATAAAATTATATATATTTTTTATTTTAGCTATTATATTTATACGATACTCTTGAATTTATTAAAGTTGTATCTATTTAATTTGTATATAATGTGTATGTACAATATGTACCTAACTACGTACATTTAAATGGACTACCAATAGCTATAATAAAATTATGAGCATTAATAAATTGAAACGATTTTAACTGAATATATGTTTGTTGATTCCATAGAGAAATTTCATTTTAATAGAATATGGAAATTACCCAGAGATGAGAAGCTGTACATGAAACAATTTATTTTTATTATTTTACACATACACACACACGTGGGTAAAATAATAAAAATAAACATGTGGATATATGTATATAAAAGATGGCAATACTTTATTGTCTTATCTACCATCACGAATTTGATCATTTGCAGTATATTTCTCGTTTTTTTATTTTCAAACTCTATTATAAATTATAGGCAATGCTGATTGTTCACGCATATATTTAAAGACATAGTTTAATATAGCAAAAGCATATTTCATGCTTGCTGCCTACTTATAATATTATACATGGTCTTGCGTGTTTTTATGGCTAGGGGGCTATGCAAGCCCATTCGACTTGAATGCTTTCTCTGAGCTATTTTTTGTATTATTTTAATTATACACAGCTTAATAACACTTAATAGGTTAGATAATTAACAAAATAAATGCTAATAAAAATTTAATTTATGCATATTTTAAATGACAAATAAACAATTTGTTTAATCACAAACTTACAATATAAATCTCGTTGTGTAAAAGAGGTGTTTTAGCTTTTCATTAAAGTTCTATTAATGGTTTTCCTTAAGAAAATACGCGGCGTTGAGTTCCGCGCCTCAATACGCAATGTCTCCAATTCAGGTGGAAAGGGGAGAACGAAATGAAAAAAAACGTAAGCTTACTTTTATTTAATTTATTTACATCAATCAGTGATCAAAATTTTAAATAAAATACAAATTAAAGTGATAGATTAAATCTTAAAACCAAATATATTATCTGCTTTTAAGATGGATACAGCATCCATTAATATAAAAATGAACAAATTGTGCTCCATAAATTTGAATTAATACACAAAAGCATTATATTAAAAAAAAAGAAAAAAACAGCTTATAAACTATTATAAAACATAGTGAAATTAAATATAATGTAAGTCAATATTTTTTATTTATTTGAATATAATTATTTATTAAAAATGTACTTAAAAATAAAGTCGAAAAGGAAAATACCCATCGCCAATAAGTCACAAAGCCCTATCAAATAGAGGTCTTTCTTATGCCCCTTTGATTATTCCCACATCAGGTGTCAAAGAGTCCGGGCCAATTTAAATCGCATTACCATGATAACTCTATTCGTGTGCAATATTATGCATACCTGAGGGGTATTACGAAAGAGGCGTAGGTATGGATTTTCTAAGTACTATAGACTTAAGAATGTTATATATATACAGGTATTTAAAAAAGGGGTTTTATTTAATTTAATATTTTTTTTTACTAAGAATTTCAAATGTAGTGATTAATGAATATGTTTACATTGTGCGTTGTTTTATCGATAAATTTAACGAGAAATTGTAATAAAATAATTTTATTTTGTTTAAAATAATTGATTACTAATAAATGTAAATATATTATGCTCCATCTTTGGATTGATTATAGGTTCATTCCCAACTCGGGAGAATGAAGTTATATCGTAACACTCTTTGTATTGAAGGTGGAAAACGGGGTGTCTGGACACTAGGTTCTCTCTGACTACCCTGTAGAGTAATGCGGAAAAAAAACGTGAAGCTGCTATGTTATTAATATTAAATAACATCTGATATAATATACAATTAAATTTAAACGTAACAAAAAATACTTCTATTATAATTTTTTATGTAAAAAACAAAAGATTAACTAATAAATTTTACATAACAGAGATTAAAGAATCATGTCATAAATCACTTTACGTGGGACCAATTTCAAGGATGTATTAGTAAATACATATATTTAAAAGATTTTATTAACAATTTATATTGATATATCAAGAGAGATCAGCAAAGGTCAACTGTATAGATTTGCCGCTTATTTTTATACCAAACATCTATATTATGGCAGCTTCATGGTTTTTTCCCGCATAGATTACTATGTAGGCAGAGATAATTTAGAGTCAAGACACTCCGTTTTACGCTTAACTTAATTTTTACATACTTTAGTATTACTATGAATAAATTGATAACTTTGTGTGTGGTTCTGAGAATATTTGATCAAATTTTTTATTAGCTGTTAGACAGTGCATAGGAAGTTGTGTATATTTACAGAAATTTTCTCAATTTTATTAGATAAAATACACTGATATATTTTGTCTTACTCTCTATATTTTCAAGTTGACCAAATTTGATAGTACCACAATATTTTCCACCTACCTGCTAGTCTACTCAACATACTATTAAATTGCATAATACCAAGGGATTAACGCATTCCAGGAACGCTTCTAGACACTTGTGATTCACACCCAGTATTTCAGTACTCATGGCAACGATCCATTAAGCTTTATTTAAATATTAGTGTTTTATGCGCCTGCCAATTTGTCCAATAAAAGGCGTACATTAGCGACATGTAATGCATTAACGCGTAAATAGTGCGGCGACAGCGTCGTTTACCATTACGTTTTGTTTAAATCTTTTATTGCAACTTCATTAACAATATGTGTATGTTAAATTTAAATTCGTAAAATATATTTACTAATAAGTATGTATATATATAATTGAGGTCATTGTGGAGCAATGGGACATATACGCTGTAATCGCGATTGTTTGGATTCCAATTAAACTCGGAGAAATTATCATTATTTATTTATTTTAATTTCTACGCTCTGGTCAAGCACATAGCACGGTCTTGAAGTCCTCCATTTAACACGCAATATCTCAAATTCAAGTGGAAAGTGGAGAACGGAGTGTCTTGACACTAGGTCTCTCTGACTAAAGTGCTATGCGGGAAAAAGCGTGGATATTTCTTATATTCTTTAAAAGAGTCATATAATTTCTGAAATATAAGGTCGCAATTTAGTAATTTGAAAAACTTTTATATTCGCTAAAATTATAATATACGGTGTAATGTACCCAATCGAGATTAATTAATATTTGCTTCTTTTAAATAGCGTACTTATAACTCGTATTCTGAATAAAATTTCCGAAAAGATTATTGTTGTGCAGTTAACTAAATAAATCTCCTTTTGGACTTCTAACTTTTGTCCTCAATTTATTTAAGTCTAATCTCAAATTTGAGACAAATATAATGTATAAACAGCAAAAAAAGAGATGAATATATTAGACTTTTTTTGATTACCCTTGTAAATGGTAATAATCATCTAAAGGAAAGTATCTAGGCTGTTGGATAAAAATAATTTATTAAACTCCCCTCCTAATATATATTTATGTATGTATCTAGAAACATGTAATAATTAACATACACAGTACTCAGTCTAATAATTTGCAATAAAAATGCTTCATAAGCCTTCATAAAAAGATCCATATAATAGTCAATATAAAACTGAGCATCAAATTAAAAAGGAAAACTACACGCACAGGCATCTACGAGGCATCAATGATGCATCGCTCCGCTTAAGGGCTCAATTACGTTTTTTACTCAATAATTAAGTACTAGTTTCTGTCTGCGGGTGCACTTGGGTGGTGATAAAGATTTTTTTCCTTTTACACAGCTTATTTCAAAATGAGACGCGTCTTTAATAATTATATATCGATTTTTTGCCTTACTTTGCTATTTAATTTTCATTTAATAATAGGATAAGTAGGATAAAATAGAAAGGTAATGAAAAAATGCATAACTAAATAATTAAAAAAAACAACTGGACAGAAAAACATGTATGTATGTACATATAGTCATATACCATAAGCCGTATAATATTTTTACGATATGTTTAGTTGTAGTATAAATCACACCTGCCTTCATTTTCTGATATGATAAATGAAATCTGTAAAGTTTATCCCTTCATGTTAAATTAGTATTCGTTTTTGGATTTTCATTATATAAAATATATGATATTTCATTATATGATATTACTGTACTGTATAATAAATATTACAATAAATATTTAACCAAAACTTTTCGAGATACATAATTAGACATCTACATTAATAAAACTGGCGCCAGAACGCACGGAGCACGAGCATTCAGGCTCTATATACCAAGGTCTTTGAGAATAACATATAGCCTTAGATCACAACTAGCGTTATATATCATCAAGTCTGTCTAAACTGGCGGTAATCATGAAAGACTGACACAGTCATTTGTAATCGGATTATGGACGTAAGTACCCTTTTATTAAAAGTTTCATCTCTGTATGTATTTTTTTTGTATGCAATTCATCAATATTAAGTACAGCTATATTTAATGATAAAAATAACATTAATACAAGTTTTTAATTGTAAACTGGTTAAAATATTGGTGAAGGGAACGAAAAATTGAGCTGTGTGATTTAAATTTATTATTTAATATGTTTAAAAACTCTAGATTAAAAGTTATTTATATCTGTCGAATGCAGCTTATTTTTTACATATAAATGATATTCGGAAAAAATAAATTATTATAATATAGAATTATTGGCTCTGGTTAGACAACCTGTGGTATTGTGCCAGTCAACGTGACGTATCAAATTGGGCGGAAAGCAAAGTACGGAGTGTCTTGACAATAGGACAAAAATAATAGAAATTTTCACATTTGGCACATGTCTTATGTGTTTAAAATTTTTGAACTTTGGAACTTCTTTCCGCCTTAGAATTAGATAATATGTCAAAATTCAATAAAAACTAACAAAAAACCAATCGTAAAAATAATATGAGGACATTGTCTGTGAACTACTCAGGAGATTTGAGGAGAGATTTTCCTTGTAGTTACTCCTGATGATCGTCGCCTCGATGACAAGCCGTTTTTTAAAATTAGTCTTGTTTTCTTTTATTGCACAATCAAAGTATTGCATAATTAATGTTACACATTGTAAAGTTTGAGGAATAAGTTTTGTAAATTTCAACGAAAATGTCCAGGAATCCTATGGAGTTCAATAACTCTGTGGGATAGCTGGCTACGTCATCCCGGTATATAACTGTGTGACATAATAATAAAAATAAATGTCCCGGGACCCGGTGTCATTTTAATTTATAACAGATAACTTATGACATATTTGTTGTCAAATATTTTATCGCGCATTCAGTATTTTTTTTAGTAATATAAACATTAATTTAAATATTAATCTAAAGATCAAATGACTGCTAAAAATATTAAATGCATAAATAATATATTGTTAAGTCACGCGGCCGAATTCAACTTATGCTAGGTCTTTTAATATTCTTAGGTATTTTCTTTGCCTAATAATTAATTTCTGAACGCATCCAGCTTGATACGTACACTGCGTGTGTGGGAAAATAAAATTGTTTTTATACTATTCTCTATGCAATTTATTTGTGTTTTCTGACCTTTTAATCCTTTATTGGACTTTTAAAAATATTTTGAAACCAAAATTAATCAATCAGCCCATCTAATAAAGTTTTAGCGAGACTAACTAAACGTAATTTCATATATAATATATATAGATTTAATCAGTACTTGCATGAAAGGTGTTCTGAGATAATATATAAACACACCATTTTTTTATTATTATTGTACTTTGGCAACACCTTAATTCTGTTACGGCAGAGGTACATTTTCCACGGTGAAGCGGGAAATGGCGTGTATTTCCCGCCATCACTTGTACTTGAGAATTAGAACGCGACCCATTTACATAATATCAAGTTATTTACATACTATAAAGATAGAGTTAATTAAAGTTATTAAATAATTTATTGAGATTGTAAAACATATTATTGTGATATATCCAATCGTTTATTGAATTGAAAGGCCTGCCCCTATTATTTGCACCTTTTACTAGTTTAATTTAACTTATAAAAAAAAAAATAATAAAATGTCTTTATTATAAGAAAATAAGGTCAATAAATAAAAACATGCGCATTGAAGAAAAAAAAAGAATATACAAAGTACAAGAATACTCGTATCGTGTACAATAGGCGGCCTTATCGCTAAAGTAGTGATTTCTTCCACGCAACCTTAAGGCATAGGAAAAAGCAAATTAAGAATGGGTTGTGTGAAAAACAATAACACATACATATATTATGTATGTGGGGCGCAGTAGGACAGCGATTGACTGTAAACACGATTGGGTGAGGGTTCGATTCCCAGCAGCATGCTGCTATGCGGGAAAAGTCAAGAAGCTGTATTAAAAACATAGCGATCAAACAGTTACTTTAGGTATTGTTTAACTGAATACCATTAATTTATAGATTTATTAGATACTAGCGACCTGCTCACGGCTTTGCCTGCGTAAACTTCACGACTTAACCTATTTAGATTTTTCGCCCGCCCGCGGTCTCACTTATATCACAAACTTTGCTTAAATTTACAATTTTAATGGTTATTACTAATTTGTTTATGCACTCATTAAAACTAAATAAGATTTAATTTAATAAATTTAAGCTTCCCTCTTAATATTAATTAATGTTAAGAGGGAAGCTTACCGAAATACAATAGAGTAAATAGTTTTTAAATCGGTTAAGCCGTTTCTGAGATTGGCTTGCACAAACAAACAGACAAATAGAAAAGAAAATTAAAAATAATTGTTTAGTGTTCTATTACGTTAATAAATGCCCCCAACAATAACTTCTTCATATATCTCCCTTGTTCAGACAGCGATCAGTTACATTTTTATTATACGAGTATGTATATATATGTAATAAATATCTAAATTAAAGGTAAGCGTGTATAATATTAATAGTCAATAATAGCCCACCAATATTTTTTACTAACTAGGTAGAGCTAGTAATATAGTAGTAATATTGTAGATAATATATGTGTTATTTGATATCAACACCGCATTCATTAAAAATTAATGAGGTATTTTGAAATGCTGATATGTGATAGCTTAAAGAAACTTTTTGGACATAATATAAGTGTTTATTACGGAATTGGTGTAGGCTTTGTTTACATTTTTATGAGCTGCTAACATGTTATTATTTTCGGTTTACCTTATAAAACTAAACTAAAAACTTTTACCTTATAAAACTAAACTAAAAACTTTTACCTTATAAAACTAAACTAAAAAACTATTTACTAAAATGTATTTAATTTTTTTTTATTTTTCTTATCATAATATTCATATCTTATATGAGACTATAACTAAAGCTGAACTCAACGCCGCGTACTGAAGCGGAGAAATGAAAATAATTTAAATATAGTCACTCTGCTAAGTGGGTTGATTTAAAAAACGTAAAATTAATAGATTTAAATGTGAATTTAAACAATAGACTTAAATATAAGATATTAGCTCGTGGTTTCACCCGTATGTGTCGTCGGCGTCGTACTTTTCTCGGAGGCCTTTTCATATAACAATGAAATTCCTACAAAGACTAAAATAATAGAAAAAAAGTAGTCTATGTTCATCCCAAGATCCTCAAGTATCAAGAATTTATAATATTAGTATGAATGTAAGACAAATTTTTAGAAAGCGTAAAAAAATTTGAACGCAACGGGATTCGAACCCGCGTCTCTTGGAAGCTTAGCGGTCAGAGCGCTTGGACGGTTTCCTAGAGGCGCGGGTTCGAATCCCGCTGCGTTCAAATTTTTTTTTTCAAAACAATTTTTTTTTTTGAAAAACAAATTTTAATGTTTTTCAATTTCCTAAGTGTGTGATTACACACTTTATAATGGAAAAAAATAGTAGGAATGTATGTCACATTGTTTTTTTTTGACAAATTGGTTGCTTTGCGTAATAGAGTTCTTATGTTCATCATAATGTGTTTACTTAAAATTTTAAGCGTAGGGGTAATTAATTTGTTTGAACAAATATTTTCTTATCACGACTGGCTAAGTATTACGAGCTACGTAATTGAGCACGTTTTTTTTTTTTTTTTTTTTTTTTTTTTTTTTTTTTTTTTTTTTTTTTTTTTTTTTTTTTTTTTTTTTTTTTTTTTTTTTTTTTTTTTTTTTTTTTTTTTTTTTTTTAGCATTTTTTTGTACATAGTGGTTAGAATTTCAATAACATAGTAAATAACGATATATTTCAAATATATACTCAGTCCACACTATTAGGTTATTATAAATAGGAAAGTTAAGTAGTCTGTCGGTCTGTCTGTCTGAGACGTCATCATGGCTAAACCGCTGAACCAATTGTGATGAAGTTTTATATAGAGATACTTGAGGATATTAGGATAATTATAGGCTACTTCCTTTCTCTTCTCCCAGTTTTGTAAAAAACTAAAAGTTTTTCCTGGTTCATTCATTGTTTTACAAAAAGCTCGCCGAAAATATGAAACAGCTCTAGTCCATACGGGTGAAGCCGCGAGTGGGTCGCTCGTACTATATATATTATAATGATGACTTTTTTGCCAAAACTCATTCAATAATTCGACTCAACACTTGTTAAAGCCACTAAAAAGATTATTAGCCACTAAAAGATATATTCGAATTATTTGTTTGGAGTATACTGTATATTATAGGTATACCATCTTCAAATATCCCGCCACTTGTTTCATTGCACTTAGAAATGATGTCAGCTCAAGATAAGTATCTATGGAACATAAAACGTAGAACTTCACGATAAATCAAAGTTCATCTATCGAATATTAATGATAGAAATGTGTAACCGTGTGTGTCTTATTTAAAGCTGGTATATTGAATCTTTGAATACTTATGTAGTTTTAACGCAATTTCGGATTTTACGACTACAAGAGACTAATTATTTTAATAAGTTCTTTGATTTTCGCGATTATAACACATTTTGAAATGAAACTATTTTACAGGTAGACTTTCTACCTGTGACCACGGACTACTGTAAAGTGTTCGAAACGTCGGGTTCTAAAAATGTATTTTCGAATACCGAAATTATACGCGATTAATCCGTTTAAAATAGTTTCATTTCAAAACTAATTATTTTTTCATCTATAACCGCCATTGTTGATTGATTGATACGCGATGGTTGAGAGTTTGACCCCCACCAGAGTCAATTATTATATTTCAATAATTTCTCTTGTCACCGAAGCAAACATATGAAAATATTTCTCTGCTTTGATGATATGAGAAAGCGTGACATTGATTTCCACTTGCTATAACCGCAAGCACTTCACTTAACGTAATGGACGAAATAACTACTGTTGTTTACTATTGATGATGAGTTAAAATAATATATTACTTCCATTTTGTCCTAATTTGAATGAAACTATTTTATATGAATTTATAATTTATTCCTTTATTTATTTTTGTATTTCAAAATACAATAAATTAAGCCCGGAATTACTACCAGTTTTAACTTTTCACTGGTAGACTTAGCTACTTTCTACTCGATTATTTCGATTAAAATATTTAAATAATATTAAAAATGGTTAAAAATCAGATATGACGAGTCTGTGAGCAAGTTGTGGTTTTTAAATGCATCCGATTTGATATTTCTAAGCATAATTTTATAATTAATGATAATACTAAAATATTTTTTATAGGAAAATGTAGTTTAAAAACACAACGTTCTATTTTGTAATATTACTAGCTTCTTTGTGCTTGTCGGCCTTAATAGGTAGCCATTTTAACTTTGAGACAGTCCCATATTTCTTATCTTGAAATTCATTTTAATACTGATATTATAATACAATAACAACTCATTAGCAGTGAACGGTACACGATCTCTGCATAGCGGTATAACACCCGTACTTTCAGCAAAAGTAAAATAACAAACGATGTCCTCAGTATCTGTTAGTAAATAACTTATTGAATACATTTTTAATATAGCCAATATGCAAATATTTTGCATATTATAGAAATATTTGGTAAGAAGAAGGTATAAGGATTCTAAAGTAATATGAAAAACATTTTCATTCTTACGTGGTACGTGACCACGGACTACTGTAAAGTGTTCGAAACATCGGGTTTGAAAATGTAATTTCGAATACTAAAATTATACGCGATTAATCGCGAAATTCAGCGCGAAAAATGTGTAATAATCGTGAAAATCAAAGAACTTATTAATATGAAAAACCGTTAAATATTCGTATGGATTTCAAAGTGCGTGCTTAGGCTTACATCTTAAATAGTTATCAGTATGTGCTTTAAGAAAGTTTTGTATTGGTGTAGTCTTAGTTACCTGGAAGAGTTATTGTTTTAAGGACATAAAATGTGGAATTTATGCCGTCTATAAACTGTTACTTTTACTTCATATGTAAATTATAGTAATTTTTACATGTTGAAGGCTTTTTGTTAACATCGAGTGTCTTTATATTTTTATAATTTAAAATTAGTCGTTTAACTCTTGCAGAATTTAATGTTCATCCAGTTTTTGTTGTTTGTTGCCTTTGGTTAGTTATTATATAATCTTTTTTGTGAAAATTAGAAAAAAATATTGTTAGAAAACGTATAAAAATTTCAAATACCCGGTGCATTCAAAAAAATTAAAACGTTATCTAAAAATATGGGTATAATCTGTTTAGGAAACATATAATTTACTATATTCCATCAATCTCATATTCGCAATAATCATTTCCCACTAGCATACATCACTTTAGTAATTTATCGGATTTAACGATCCTGGAACCGTGTATTTTACGACGTTTCATTTGTTTCAATGGACCGACCGTCATTTGTTGACAATTGAGGAGATGGCAAGACGACACTGTTACTGCATAATTGAATCAGATTGACGATTCTGATGCAATTACATTGTTTCATATTATATTTATATACATACTAGCAAATGCCCGCAACTTAGACTGTACAGATCCTGCTTGAACAGTAAATTAGTTGTATGAGTAAAGAAACTTAAAAAATTGACAGATATTAAGTAATTAATTCATACATATATGAGAAATTAATTTGTGTGTAAATGGTAAATAAATGAGATTTTATTTAGCTGCACGCAGAGAGAACCCAGTATCAAAACTTAGTTCTCCACTTCAATATAACCATATACTGAAAGTATATACAAAAAATATATATTAAGAAATTATACTATTCAAAGAATAATATATCCACTTTTCTATATAAGCATATGCGGATATATATACAGGAAAAGGGGTGAAGAAACTCATTGCAAAGGAAATGTCCAAAAAACGTTAATTCGTGTACATTAAGAAATACATTACAAAACATCGGCCGAAACACTAACTACTTAAGTAGTAGTTCGACTTAATTATTTTCAAAGGTTATTTATTGTGAGGTTTTACGCAATAAAAGTGGTCTTTAATTGAATTAATTGGTTATATATCCAGTTGATAAATATTCATCTCCTTTCGTAATTTATTCTTTTGAATTGGATGAAAAATTATATTTATTAAAACGTATTGCATTTGTAAAGTATTAGATGTTTGGATTTTACTATTTTTATACTAATTTAACTATTTTAACATGACCAAGGCTAAGGTGCTACACCTTAGTAAGACTAAGGTGCTGAAGTGCCACGAAGTTCTGACGCAATGCTGACGGATTCGCAAAGTCAAGTTTTCTAAAATCTATTCTTGCATACTAAATATATAGCTTAAGATGTTTAATTTTTTGTCGTTAATTGTAACTTTTATTACAGTAATAAAATTTAAATAAAGTCTGGGTTTTACCATTACAATTAAACAGACAATAAAAAGTAAAATTATATTATCATATATCAAAACATATACATATGCAAGACATATGCAAAAAATCTTTGTTGGCATAATATTTCAAATTTACTTGAGTCGAAACCCACTCAAGAAATTGATATTTGCTATAGGTTTATTATATAAACAATTTGTCCATATAAAATATAGGACATTAACAAAAAAATAAAATAATTAATTGTCATAAAAATTTGTTAATAATACGAAATATAATAGATTGGACATAAATATATATAATAACGACGACATTTTAGTTAAAATAGGCAATTTAATGTTCAATTATATAATCGATTACTGTATTTAAATTTTTATTCTATTATGTGGATGGGTGTAATCTTAGATCGTAAATATACGATCATTTACTTCTGGTTAAATGTGTAATAAGGAATTAATTATCATGTAAATTATAACTTAACAGTTAAATAAATGTTACTTAAATTAAACATTTTGATGATAATGCCTTGTGTTTTGGTTAGTTTAGTAGTAACAAAATTTTAATATGTGTAAAATACTTTACAGTATACATTTGCATAATTTTATTAAATTTATAAAAAGCGCGCATACACATACGTGTGTTCCTTCATATGTAGATAACTGGGTTCCTATTTGAAAATATGACACTATATATATATGGCACTTTACGTTCCGTTGTTCAGTTGTTCGCCGGTGCAGACGAGGACCCAGTTCCAACGGCTCGATGCTGTCCAGTACGTAAAGGGCATGAAGTGCCCTAGCCGGTAGGCTTAGCCCGGACTGAGCGAAGCAAAGTCCCCCACGACAAACGGTGTCACAAGTCGAGGTTCGAGTCTCACATGAGGCGCCCTGGCGACACCGTGAAACTAAATTGATGGTTTTCTCTCGAGGTCTCCAAGCCAAGGTCGGAGCTCTTTTCGCTCGGCCTCCCCCAAAACCCGGTGACGCTGTAGAGGCCACTATGGCCAACAGCATACTACACATTTGAAAAATATATATATATACATTTACGACCTGTTGACATTGAAACTTTGAATAACTTAAACCAAAACTATATTAATTTTCATTAAGGTGGTAATTTTCTTGTCTCTTAGACTCCCATATAAGATGTTCCAGACGATTGTAATTTTATTTAAGCTTAACGCTTCAGTCTCTACAGAAAAAAAGAACTAGTTACACCACATTCACAAACTCAATGCGCCGCTTTGTGGCTCGAGAGAAAAAATTAAAAGAATTTAAATATATCTATTCTCTCAAATGGGATTCGACCCCACAATCATCGCACTTTCAGTCAGACACTGTCCCACTGATTTTTATTTGTATGTCATAAAATAATCCATTTAAGAAATTGTCTCTGGTCCCCTACATTGGATTTTCAAGGAACCCACGTCCTAATGTTCCACTCCATACGCCCGCTGGGTGTTTTACCTATAATTTATTTAATTTTTGTAGAGGCATTATTTGCTTTTGAAAATATTAGGAAATTTAAGAACTGTATTTGTAGCAAGTACTCAATACTCACCGATATGATCTCAGAGTATTTAAAAGTTTAAAATTTACTAGAGTTTATTAATCAATCTATCGAAACGAGTTGAGTGCAATTTAGAACCAAAGTAAGCTTTTTTTTAAGCTCGATGGAACACAGCGTCTACATATATGATCAATATAAAATTTTCGTTATACAGTAACTTGTTATAAACTGATTAGGAACTAAAATAGAAGCCGGTCTTTCCCTATTACAATACTCATTTATATCATCACTCGGTAGTAATTTCAACTCTATAACATATTTTATTTCACAATAATTATTTTATTTTTTTTAAACACCGTATTACATTGATATAGATAATATGCTAATTATGTTATAGTTCGTAAAGTCAGAAAACCCTTTTTTTTTTTACTTGAGGAAATCCTTTACGGATACCCGCCTGATTGGGGACTCGGACGCGGCTATGTGGGACTCCGGACCGGCAGATATGGGCCGTCCGTTTACCCACTAAAGCCTCACGGTGCTCCTCCTCCACTGCCACTGGCCAGGGCCACGGGGACTACAATCTTCCATGAACCCTGGCCGCAAACTCAGAAAACCCTGAATGAGGATTAAGTTTCGGATTTTTTTAACGAATATATATGTATAGAATATATTATATCCAGGTATTTCTACATGATAAAAATATTTTAGAAAACGTACAAAAATCTCTAGAGAAATAATAGTAATCTTTTACAATGTTTCACCAAAATTGGCCAAGCAGGGTATATATATGGATTGAGCAATAAAGTTTTAATTTAGAAATTAAAATATACAAGTCAAAATAAAGAAAACTAAATGAAATGTCAACATATAATGCAAATGTCAATAGAATAAATAAAAAGTAACAAAGACTTTCATTTACGCTGTAGTAGGCTTTATTAATCAATATATTTATTAAAAATTATAATATTATTAAATTTCATTTAATCGGAAACTTTATTAAAAATCTTAGGCACCAATGCATATTAAACTTTTCAATATGAATGAATAAAATTCATCATTGCAATTTTAGAATTTTAGCTGTTGTGTGCTAACAACGAAAATTAATTATAATGATAATAATTTCGACGCAGCTGGAAGTAGAATGCAGGTTTTCAAATAGTGCCCCTGGACAATTTCTAAAAGGCGCGGGTTCGAACCCGCTGCATTAAAATTTTTATACCTTTTTTAAAATTGTTTTTCATATCCTAAGTGTTTATACACATTAAAAGATTTCTATATTATATCAACGACATCGTGACGCAGTTATTTTATATGAGATCGATCTCCATTCGAGTTATATATATTATGTTACATATTCAAGTAAGAAATATCCTTCCCTAATCAATCAGATTTTAGAAAGCACTTTGAAACTTCCACATAAAGCAGGAGAAACCTGTTGAGGCATCCCTTGGGATTGTCTCCTTATGGGGTGAAAGGAAAACTAAGAAAACTGAATTTGTCGTATCGCAAGTTTACGAGAACACTCCTCTTCAAGCCTTGCCCAGTATCAGCATATTGGGCCTTGACGTTACGAGTGCCAGTATCGCGATCTTTTCCGGAATCGGACAGCAAAGCCAAAATTGCCTCGAAGAAGCTGGGTGTCATCGATAGAGCGTGTCAAGTCCTTCACGCCCAGACTCCGATTGGCCCTGTATAGAGTAGTATAGATGGTTTAGCTTCTGTTCTCATATGTGGGCTAGTGATAAAATTTGTATTTTTTATTATAAATGAGACATAATATATAATAAAAAATAAACATTTAAAATTTTACAGATATTTTAAAATAATAAAAATGAATTATTGTGGAAATCTTGGTATAAATAAGCAATGTCGTAGTATAAAATTTTAAAAAGAATTTAATTTAAAATAGATTTATTTATATATGAGGTTTTGCATTTAATGTGAATACACTCTATAGTCTGACACATAACGGGTTTGATTCCCGAATAAAGCCAATATTTGTAACAGTCTAAGTAATAAACTTGAAAGTTAGGAAACCCAAATGCATAGCAAAAAACTTAACTAGTAAGGAAATCTTCGTATCTAAATTTTATGTCTTCCTATGCGTCGGTACATAACATAAAACTTACATTTCGTTTCATGTGGATAGGTATATATAATATAAAACAGCTTCATTACTATTGATTTGTGAGTAGAAAAAAACCCGTGTTAAGACTCTTTATTCTCGACTTTTCGGCCTTTGCAGAAACATTATTGATCAAACGTTGTATATGTACAAAATTTGCGGATTTTACTAGTACGCAGAAGTTAAAATTATTTAAATAAATATAAACATTGCACCGAATAGGGGTCACCTATTATCGCCACAACCAATGTGTGCATAAATAAACAGTTCCCAAGTTTATCATATAATAAATATGTATATTTATTATATATTTACGTATGGTTACGTCGTGCAGTGGAACATCTAACTGTAAAAGCTATTGGTTGTGCATTCGATTCCCACTCGAGGGAATGATCATATTGGAATCATTTTAAGTTCGCCTGACTAGTAATGCTGCTTTGAATTTCGCAACTCAACACACAATATTCTCAATTTCGGGCAAAAAACCTTTTCCTATATTGATTTTCTCAAATTTATTAAATTCAATTGAAAATTGGCTTGGGAGTTTAGGAGAACACTAAGGGAAAATTATTTGAATTAATTCTACAGTACGGAAAAATTATACTTTACGTTACGTTTAACGTCTTACTACGGAAGTTAGAAATGCTAAACGCAAGCGAAGTTGGAGGTGACAGCTTGTATATTTATAAGAATATAACTTTTAAATTATTAAAAAAAATATGAGCAAAATTATCATCTAATATATCATTCATCAGTATGTTTTTATTAAAAAGGCAACATTACTATAACGAAAATAGACTTAACATTCTAATCTTTCTAAAATTACGGCTTAAACTGATTTAATGTAATGTTTTTATGTTTAATTTTAATTGGAGAATTTCTTCACATGTCTTCACATGTGCATTGTGGCAAATTTCTCTGCAGCGTTAACAGAGAGGAAATAGAGATATGCCACTACGGCTAGGAAAATATTATTAAAATTAATAGTATATTGATGGTGTGTATTATATCTATTTATTTAAATCATTTAATGTTAATACATGTAAACTGTTATTTATTATAAAAAACACAAGCGTCCTGCTTCCGTTTTATATAAACTTTGCCTATGTCAAATTTAACACCGTGTCGTCGGCATAATTTTCGTGAAAATAAGTCTATAGTTTTTAGGAGCAAATTGGAACGTACATTGTATGCAACAGCCAAAGTAGTTTAACGAAGTCCTTCATAGGCTGCCTTAAATTAAAATACTCTTCTATAAATAATATTTAATTATTATAGTTTAATTATTAGAAAATACAGTACCCATGTAGTAGCGGTAATAAATAGCAAAGATGTTTAATCAAAGCGCCATATACGGAACGTTTTAGACTAACGAGAAATTAAACATAATAGACTAACGAAGGTGTTTTAAAGTATACATATATGTTTTGAAATACCTGACATGCAACATCCGTCTGCCTGTGGGAAAAGAAGACAGGTGTCACTTATCGCTTTATAAAGAACCTACGAAGGCTTGATTACAAGAAGACCATTCAAAATTTAACTCTATCTAAATTGTGTAAGGTATATAATAGCTTATATTGGGTTTTCTATGTTCTTTTGTTGTGCCGTCATATGAAAAAGCTAAGTGCAAGGAAGTATCAGTACAGTCATAAGCGGCACTGATACGCCAACTTAACGTCAATTAGACGTCGGCAATTTTGGAATCCAATTGGGCCTAATTGTTTTTTTGTAAAATTGTATTTCAGTTTTTTTATAATCGGCGGCTGAAATGGTAACGTTCTTTAATAACGGCAAAGATGAGATCGATAGCCTAATATAGTAAACAATTTAAAGGCAACGTAAGTTTAAAGGTAGTTTTGTATTTTCAATCGTTATGCAGTATACCAGAAAAAACTTTGTAAAAGATTGTTTGTTTTAGCTAAATGGAAAAAGCAATTGAGAAACTAAATAATCATTGGAGAGTGTCATGGCACTGAGTTCTCTCTCTCTCTGCCTTTATTGCTGCTTGCTTTTTCTGCATAGGTACAAGAGTGGAGAAATAAAAATAATTAAAACAATCATTACATCATTTTTAATATAAAAATCATAAATTATTTGAAAATTAATCTATACAATTTCATATTACAATATCAACAGCCTTCATTAATATATTTTGCGAATAAGTCAATAAGATATTGAGTTACTAAAGCCATATAACTGCACACTCGACCCTTCAGATTTACTCGGTTAATTTAATCATAACTTTGCGTGATAGCATAAGAAAGCTTCTTACGTAAATTTTAATACATAATACAACAATTTCAATATTATATAAGTATACTTCGACGCAATGTGTCAATTATGGGCGAAAAGTGGAGAACAGTGTTTTGACACTTGGTTCTCTCTGACTACCCTGCTATATGGGAAAATGCGTGAAACGTATGAGCAAAAATGTTTTTAATGAAACAAATAAAGGAAGTTTAAATGAAATAATTCAAAAGTATTTTTTTATTGTTGTTTACAAATTAGGAAGTATACCAATTTGAGGCCAAAGTTGAGCAGTAGGGACACATGGGAGTTCCGTCACTCAACACGCAATGTCTCGATTTCGGGCGGAAACGGAGTGTCTGTACACTAGGTTCTCTCCGACTCCCGAAACAGCGTTAAAAAAATTAAAAAAATCACCAATTACACATTTAAGACGTGTAAAAGCTATATGTCGCATATTTAGATTCTTTCAGCAGGCACAAATGTAGATCTTAATGGCATATAAATTATTATAAACCTTAAAATCCACATTTTACCTAAATGTAATTAAAAAAAATTTCGATATGTATTTTTTATAGCTGCTATTTGAATTGTCATTGCAAAATATAATATTAAAAATACACTACAAACATTTAATTTATACCATTTGATAACTATATTTTACAGTTCAAGTAGTATAAAGCCTTTAAAAAAATTGGCAAAAGAGTAACAAGGTTTATTTTTAAAATAAAATTTTGCCACACGTTTCAATCATTCATGCATAATTCGAAGATTATAGTAATATTATTGATATATAAGGAAGATAACTCAACAGAACCACGCTGCAAATATAAATATAAGACTAATTTAAAAAAAATACTGTATAATTTAAGTTTTCTTAATACTAATATAAAAAAAACACTTAAAATAATAACATTTAAAAGAGCTTGTGACATAGACATTTGACGTAGGAAAGGGTCGTGATATAAATTGGTTTAATGAAGACAGACGGCAGGAAAAAGAGCACGACGTTTTAGTGCTAACAATCTGAGAATATATTTAAGGTGCAAATAATATATCCTATATTTGCCTAACTTCAGTACTGAATAAAAATAATTATATATATAAAAAAAAATAGAATCTAATATATCTAAAAAAGAGGACTTCTGAAAGTCTACTATAGTTGTGGGTTTGATTACCGCTCGCAGGATTGGCTATTTAAATTATATTTTATTTATTTCTCCAATCTGATAGAACAAAGCGCGGCGTTGAGTTCCGCCATTTAACAAGCAATGTCTCGAATTCGGACGTTTAATGGAGAACGGAGTGTATTAACAACAGTTCCTTTCTTCCTACACTACTAAAAAAGGAAAAAAGCAACAGGAAAAAGTATATAGCTAATAAAATTATAGCCTAAGTATAGAGACGCCCACTAGCGATTAGTTTTGCCCTTTAATTATGGCCTTTCGAATGAGAAGTGCGAGAAATTAGCATTTGACAGAGCTTCTGGGTGTGAATTTGTGCAAATATTTGTTGTAATGTCACTTAAACACTACTTAATGTATCTGCGTACAGTTGTTAGATCCATAAACTTTTTATGATTAGACTAGAAAGTTGTTACTTTGAAAGTTCTATATGTATCGCTGGTAGATATCAAAGCATAAACAAAAAACGATTTTTTTGCAATATTCAAAAAACAAAGTCGTTTTAGTAAATAAAAAAATGTGGAGCCTCTGCCATTATTTAAATATTTTGCAGGTAATTTCATCGTTTTTTTTGTATAAAATACCTATCATAAGATATAAACAATCCATAAGAAGTATTATTATTTCCTTTTTTTATAAAGTAATACAAACAAAGGCTGTTTTTATACAGTACTATATGACTTTAGCCCCTTAATATGGACCACGGGTCGTGATTCAATGAGGCGACGACACCAGATGGCAAATCTTCCTTTGAGTGCTATGTATTCAATCAAACGAGGGCACATTGGTGTAATATGGATATTCCGTTTTTTAAATAATATCATTGGTAACGGTTAATTTAAACATTTTACTTAACGTATTGTGTAATACCAGCATCGAACCAAAATAGCATTCAGAAGCTCTTTCATTTTTCTTAAAATATCGCGTGAAATGAGAAAGAAACAAAACTAAAAATATATAAATTATTAAAAAGTCCATAAATTTATTACATAAATTATCTAAATACTTTTTATAATAAAATAACTTAAAAGATAACTTTAATAACACCAATTTAAAAACGTTCTCGCAAAGTCTGAAGTCAAAAGCTTTAACAAAATAAAAAAGCTATAGATGTATTATTGAAATATCCACACTATACTGTCGCGTACCGGCATGTGCTCAAGAAACAATATACCTTGTACAAATCCCGAAGGAGCTAGTTCCCACGGCCTCGACATGAGCGCTATATTATTTATCATTAATTTACTGCTTATCAAATAATTCACGCTAGTCATTTTTATGTGACGTGTCATTAAAGTATAGTATTTCATTTGGAGCCATTTTTTTTTTGTTTTATACGAATATACGTAAGTTATAAAATAAAAAAAAGAAGCTTAAGATAGGTAATATAAAATAAACACTTTTGTTTTACATCTTTATGTATTTTTATTATATTTTTCTCAATAAGAAGATACATTATTTAAATGTATATTAATATTCTAACAGTATTTTAGAAATAATAACTAAGATGATCAATAAAATAATTTATGTGAATCAATATCAATATTATAATATTTTAACTTTTGTAATAAGAAGGTCATTGTAAAAATAATCTAAACCAAAACGTCTAAATGCCACTGACCAACCACGTGTCCCTTATAAAGAACTATTATTAACGTCAAAACGAGAAGGTAGCGGCGTGCGCGCTCATAATTGTATTAATCATTCAACGCGACCGGCAGACGTCGATTTTCTTCAACAAAGTGCTCTTGTTAGTTTTTTTTCGTAAGGAAGTCGGCAAAGGTGAACCGTGGGAACGCCGGGCGGGTGCACTTCCCAAAACATCGCACGGCAGCGAGTCCGACGTGCGCCCACGCCGGCGAGAGCGAGATAAAAAACGTATTCATACTTAAGTGCGACAGGGAGAGATGCCGTGACGTGTGCGCGCCGCGCGACAGCTTACAATCGCGTGATCATCTACAAGAAATAATAAAATAGCAATAAAAGAAACACGAGACAACGGTAACCGTAGCGCGCGCGAGCGAGCGAGACGGAGATTAGTGGTCGAGGGACAGCGCGCGCGCACTCGACTTACCGACGTTTTCAAAGATCAATGATCGATGCGATAAGAGCGAGACGCATGACAAGCACTAATATAATAAACAGAGACCGATATACAAGATTTAGAGTATGTGTAAGCGAGATAGCTATGTATTTGGCTCGTGGCAGATTCTTCTAAGTAATAACAAAAGAGGGCGCTATATATTTCAGCGGTTTTTTTAAAGCTTCAGCTCATTATGAATGTTCATAATAGTAATAAAATGTTAATATTACGCAGTAGAATTTATAAAAACACAAGTACCTAGTTTACATTTTTTTGGCAACAATTAAATAATTGGCATTATATAATTTTGTTTTATTTTTACACATTCCATAAAGGTAAGTTTTTATTTGTTTATTAAAAAAATATATTAATAACAACTTCATATAAACTTTTATAAAATCATGGACTCAATAATAAATAATGTTATATGAGTGTAAATTATTAAATAAACATTTCTTAGGAATTAAAATAAGCAATATTATATTTGAAATGCATCGCAATGTTGCGCCACTAGCGCTAATCAGCAACTCAAGTTCTTTGCTCTATCCATAGATGGCGTAAGTAAGATGTAAAGACAAATTTTCAATAAAAAACAATCATTATTCATTTTAATAACTTTAATTATAAAAAATATACTTAATGTAATAACCAAAAAATGTTTTTATCTAGTATAATTTGGGTTCGATTCTCACTCGCAGGAATTGTCATAATTATATTATTTTCATTTCTCCGCTCTGGTGAAAACGACAAAGTTGGTACAGCGTTGAGATCCGCCACTCAATACTCAATGTTGATTAATTAAATAATGAAAAGTGTGATTTTTTAAGTTTGCATATTATATCTTGGCATTATCAATGAAAGAGGATTAGAATCTGCGCTTCTTTTAATATAGCTAGAAGCACAATTAACAAAGTAAATACTTTACAACATTTCAATATTAGTCAAAGGTAAACGTTCTAAGAAAAGTATTTACTTGCAAATTTCCGCTAATATAAACGTTTGCTTACACATAGATTCTATTTAAATGTTAAGAAATAACTTCTTACTCATTCGTTATTACCATATAGGTACTATCCATTCATTGCAAAATCGTCATCTCATTTTAAAAGTGACCAGTGCATTGCGCTTTAATTTCAATATCTTTAGGCAATTACCGTTAACATGATATCGCTATAAATTTTAATTAATAACATGTTTTGTCGCAACTTTATACTCTACTCATATGTTTTGACTTTGTAAGTTTACAGTAATTAGATAAATTTTACAGAACGAAATATTAAAATTGATATTTGGTGAAATCGTGGCGCAGTGGGGCAGCGTCTGATGGTGAAGGTGGTGGGTTTAGGTTTGACTTCATTTGATGGATAATGCGTGAAACTGATAGAATTTATATCTTAATGCTATACTAAAGCCATCGTGATGTAATTAGATGGTTCAAGGAAAGTGTCGAAAAACTATAGCTACCTACTTTGTGTACGACAGTTATGAGTTCAAATACCGGCTTAGAAGGCTTATATTTAAAATAGATACTATATTCCTTTCCTTTCTTTCGTTCATCTAAACTAAAACCTAAACTTAGTAAACTTGTCAAAGACGAAGAAAAGAGTGACGTACCGCTAAGTAACTTATAGGCAAATGTTAAGTGATAATACTCTACATGTGCAAATACATAGAATACACCCGTAAAGTATTAGCAAATAACCTGTAAAATTTTATTGTTTATATATGAAAAGTAGGGTTCGTCAGAAAAATATTAGATTGTTTATGTTTAGGGTTCTAAAGAAAAATACTAGACTAGTTATGAATTGCTTGTAAGCTATTTTAAGAAACATATCACATATACAAAATTTTCATTTATTAACGACACAATAAAATTTAATCGGCTTACACACAGCCTCAATAAACACGTAACTATAAAAGCATGGCGCTTGTTATGGGTTTATATATTATAAATCGATCTACCGGAAGCTGTAATTGTACATCAGTATGGAATACACATATAATAACATTGCTTGACGCCATCGTGGCGCAGTTGGTTGTATTCGAGTGATACGACATCCATACTAATATCATAAATGCGAAAGTGTCTATCTGTCTGTCTGTGGACTTTTTCTCCCGTTGTTTTATTTAGTCTTTCGATTAATTAAATTGTTATACGAAAGTGTCACCGAAAATACGAAACAGCTATAGTTCACGCGGGTGAAGCCACGGGCGGTTCGCTAGTATTTTTTATTGTATTTTATAATAGATGAGTATTTCGATCTATGCATTTTTCTTAAAAATAGGCTGAAAGCCAAAAATGCGTTAACGTTTAAAAAACTAAATTTAAAAACTGAAAACACTAAATTGTTGAATTTATGCGAATTTCAATAAATGAATTGTTTTTCATTTAAATCTATATTATGAACAGGTCATCTTTGCATTCCTTGATAAAGATAGGAAGCTGCAAGGTGAAATGTTATAAAGCTTTATACTTCTATAGTTAATGCTAACGATTACTGAGTATAAGTACTAGGAGAATTATGCTAGTTGTTGTTTTCATTGGGTGCTGACATAACTGTATTTTTCACTAAATATACAAAAGTGTGAACGATATTGATGAGTCTTTTTTTGTAATATCTCAAATCTCAAAAACCTAGTTAGATATCATCGCACTGTATCTAAAATATAATTATTTACAACGCGTCTAACGTATCCAAATTAAATAACAACTTAAAAAGGACTACAGTTAGTCAGTCTAAGGAACTACCAACATAGCATTACTTATTTAAAATGCTTATACTAAAGCTACTCCCGCTTTACTGGATTCCGCATATATATAGAGTAAATACTTTATCTCATTTAGTCCACGATATTCCTTCCTGTATTCGATAAAACTGTCATCGTAAGAATAAGTACCTAATAAAATATCTGACACATTGCTAGTTCGTTTCCGTCAAGTGAATATCCACAGATAATATCTTAATTATGTGGCAAGTAAATCAGATTGAAGGTCTACATGTCTTTTATTTAAAACAGATCGATTTACATCTTTATATACCTTCGTACGACGTATAGTTACGACTTCCTAAATTTAAAGACGTATTCGTTATACGTTTCCAAAATTCAATAATGATATATCGCAGAACCATTGCGTAACTCAGTCATATCCATAATGAGTGTGCCACATCAATGTATTTATATTAATAATATTAATTATTAATAGTATATTACTGGTTCAACTATTACTTTGGTCAATTATTTAAATTTTACACTTTATTGTATTTAAAATTATAATAGGTACTTCGTTTTTAAGACTATTTATTTACTTAACTATTGATAAGATGTTACCAAACACCCACCTATAATTAAATTACATAAAATAACTTTTATTGATTCCACTAGTGTAGCAGTGTAGGCATAGAGAACCTAATGTCAAGACACTCCGTTCTCAATTTTCCACCCGAATTCGAGACATTGCCAGTTGAGTGGCGCACCTCTACAATACGCTCGTCTGGTTTAAAAGACCGGAGAAATGAAAATAATTAAACTATGATCATTACACCAAATGGGAATCAAACCTACAACCAATTTGAATGGCATTCTGACACTGCCTCACTTCACCACGATAGCCTCATTTTATTTTTTTCATATAATATTATAAATAATGATTATAGTATACATATGTAGTAAACTATATTTTATTTATAAAATTCTATAATAATGAGACGTTCAGATCCTTGGGAAGCCTTTCTGTCAGTCCAAAAAGGCAGAGGGCGTGGGTTTATTATTTTTTTTTCCCATAACGGAAAATAAAGTTTTGTTTGTGTCAATAATGGAAATTCCTTTATTCTACTATTAATAAAGCTCTGCTTTATGTTGTTAATTTACCAAAACTACTGAGTTTGTAGTTATTTATCGAGTGTTCTTATTTTAGTTCAATAAGTATGAAAGTCTATGTGGACTTAACTTGAAAACTGATCTATATTACAAAAAAAATATTGAAACATATTTTGATATAATTAGGTGTTTAACAATTATTAAAATAACTTATTTGACATTTGCGCAATAAGTACTGGGTGAGGCTACGATAAAGTGCTGGCTATGAAAGCCTTCGATTTTGAGTAAATTTTTATTGTCATATATTTATGTTTATAATTGTCATATATTTACGTTTGATATAATTTAGTTTATAAAGTAGGTATACAAAAACTGAGCTAATTAGGATTTTTTCCTTGACAAATCCTGTCTGTACAACTATATAATTTGTCGAAAAAATTATAAAATCGATATTTTGTCGTAATTCATATAAAACTTGTACGCGGTTTCCAATCTAAATTTCCAAATCTGATATTAAATCAATTTATACTATATCAAGATCTCAACAAAAACATGGAAATAACTAGACTTTTTAAATAAATTGTGATGTATTTAAAATTATTAGCATATTACTCGTAATTCCGAAAGTACAATAAATTAGAAAAGTGAATTAACGTATGAGATATTCAACAATATTGAAAGAATATTTAGATCGGAAAATTGTGTGGTAGGCGGGCGTGTGATGCGTGCTATTGGCCGTGCGTGAGCCAATCACGGCGAGGCAGAGCTAGGTCGGGACTTTTCGCGTTTGTTGTTAGGAAAATTGTTATTCGTGTTATTGTTTTAAATATGATGCCATCTACACACTACTTTAGAGTAAAATACAAGGCTTATATTTTCGCTTTTACTTAGAGTACATTCTTTGGTAGGTTATACTGATATACCTATGTAAAATTTATATGTACAAAATGAATTACATAATTATACAAAAATATATATAAATAGAAGGAGAATCTTTAGTAAAATCGATAATAAAATCGATTATATACATACATACAGAAATACCAGTATATAAATAAGCGTGATAAAATTTAATGTATTACATAACTCCAAATATAACTATTGGTTTTTTTAATTGTATAATATTGTTTTTAAATTAACATAACGTTTATGCAGTATTATATAAAAGCTTACGTCCAATATATGGTAGGATGGTTTTTGTCATAAATTAAAGTATTTCGAATGCATTATTATAAAACACATTGGTCTTATTCACGGTTTATATTTATAAGTGCATACGAAACTTTGCACTCCTTTTTGCGAAATTATGAAGACGGAAGAGGATAAAATTTAGCATATTCGACATATATTTTACGTACTCATTGGTTACGCAACGAGTATTTAACGCGTTAAGGGGGCTTCTGGTAAATTTTAACTATACCAAATTCATACCCTTCCGCATAATTTCCGTAAGCCTTTTTACAGAAAAAATTTCCCTTCACGTAAAAATAAATCTATATAGACAAGAATAGAGCCCAGAGAGACAAAGAGAGGAACGAGTTGATACAATATTATACTAAAATCCATTTTCAACGATTTCCTAATGAGTAACGAGGTAGTTATGAAAATTTTAAATCAACCAAAAAGTGATTGCTATCCTATAATGTAATTAGTCTTGCCATAAATATTGTTGCAAAGGAAAATTATATGTTTTATTGTATTTAACATTTTTTACCTACATTGTGTTAGTTTAACCCATAAATATAAAACCATTAAAATATATATTAATTATAAAGCTTAATCGAAGTGGTCTCCTTTGCCGACAATACAGTCTTCTACACGTCGAGGCCTGTTATCAATAGCAGCACGGATTGTTTTAGGGACTCCAAATTATCATGGCGTTGAGAGACTCTTGAAAAACTGACCATAAATCATAATCCAGTGGATTAAGATCAGAACTAGATGACGGCCAGTCTACAGCTGTGATGAAGTCCAGAACGTTCATTTTTAACCAAGACTGGGTGGATCGAGCTTATGACCTGGCGCTGAATCTTCCTGAACGGACCATTCTTGGTTATTGAACATAGTGTAATTAAGGGGCTTATCTACCGTTACACTTGTGCCGATGTTTTGATATCTTTTTCACAAAATATGGCTCAGTCACTCACTTTCAGTACTTTATAGCTAACACCCCACCAAACCATAACTGAAGTCGAATAATTTCCCGTACTGCTTTGATGGCGTATTTTGTACAAGCACTACGATGACGGCCAGTTCTTTTTCTGTCACAAACAGAGGAGGTTTCATTGTACCTATCAATCGCCAGGTACACAAACATTTGACTAATACCATTCGTATGGAGGATTTTAAAAATTGTATTTGGTACCATATCTAATTTATGTATTGCAATCACAGCACATCACATTTTACTACAATCTTATAAAAATGACAGATTCCATATTCAAAAGTAATATTTTTTTATTTTTAATTATAACAGTAGGTACTTATGGCCAGACCAAGTATGTACACAATATAGATCCTTTTTTTACTGCAGGCATATAAAAAAATAAAACCTTGACCAAAATCTGCGTCGCCCTACTACCCTTCCTAAATACAAACGCGAAACTCGATAACAATGAAACACCTGTGAAGGCTTCTTTTTTGTCAACCAAATATATTCGGGGCTAAATATTTTTTTAGTAAACGGCATTGTAATACGGCTACGGAATGGGTAAATCAAATTCATAACCTTTTATGCAAAAAATTGGGCCTATCCGTTTGTAATAATGTTATACTTTTTTGTTGACATCAATTTGGTTTTTTTTAGAATTTTTTTTAAAACCATATAGGTAATCAATTTATTCTATTATAAAATTTAGTTAGACTAAACTTGCATAAAGCTTATTTATTTACAATCAAAATTGAAAGTTAGTTTGATACAAAAATATCAATATCAAGTTGAAGTTACATTAGTAACTTTTATTAGCATTAGCTAATAAATTTAAAGCCATCATGGCGCATCTATCGTTAAATCAGTTTAATTTCTCCGCTTAAGTGAACACTATACGACACGAACACTATGTATAATGTTATTTATATATGTACAATATTTTTACTATTTTATAATATTTATTATCCACGGCTTTTTTCACATAAGGTTCTGTTTAAGAAAAACAATAGATATTCACTCAATCTTTCGTACTTTCATTAAATTATCCAAGAGATTGCATATCCTGCCCAAAGTATTTGTTTGGTCCTATACATAATATTGATTTTTGTATGAAAAATATATATAAAGTTATTCCTAATAACAAACCATAAAACAATAATTATCTTCAAGTAACCATAAACTATATAATTTAAGTAGCAATACAAAATGAAGAACGAGGTGCAATAATTTTAAAATTAGAAGGAAAGTTACTTAAAATGCAAAGGAAAAAACGGCAAAAAATTGCAAATGCGATGCTTTACCGTGGGAGAAATAGGCAGGTGTGCGCGGCGGCAACAACGCGCATGACACCGTATCGTATAGTTTTTGCGGTCATATTGATTTTTAATTAACACTGGACTTGGTTGAAAAACATGCTAAATAAGTAATCGTGTATTGCGAGTTATTAACCGGAACTGTTGAATTGAATTATATTTTTTTTATTCTCATTGCATGGGAAAACTTTTATTGTACTTTAATGTACTGTTTATTCTACCTTACTCAATTAATATTAAAATTTTTATTAGAAAATTGTATACAAAATCGTTTAAAAGAGACAAAAAATAACTATATTAATCCTTAAGGATAAACATATAATTTGTCTTAAAAAGTGACTGCTCCGTTAGGTCTTAATAATAACAAGTGTGTCCAATTAATATTAGACTCCACAATTCTGTTCCAGTCAGCTCGTATTTAAAAACAGCCGTAGCGAAGTAATTGTATGAATCTCATTAAAACTAGCAAACAAAACATAAACAAGTCAAACAAGTACGTACACGAACAATTCACACATCCATATTAAATATAGGTGGATTATTCCAATAATATCCCAAGCGGTACTTGCAACGGTACTCGTCGTTGCAATTTATTCACTGCTTATTTGGCCTACTAATATATTGGAAACACCCGTCTAGGTTATCGAGTCTTATTTTTTTTTCGTCTTTTACTATTTGTTACGACGTGCGTAAATATGTTTTGCTCTTTTTGAAATAACGGGGCACTATAAATATTATAGTGCGTTTATGTGTTTTTATTACAGCTATATAAAACGTGTTTAAATGCGACATGTTTTTTGCGCTTGTTTTGTCTTCTGCGCTAAAAGTAACCCATAAACAATAAAGTTTCACGTGAACATTAAATTTTTGGAAGTTTATCAAAAATTTTACTTACAAGAAAATATTTATGGCGGTAATAATTGATTTATATATTTATATTTGAATGTTTATGTATATAGTCTTTATGTAGTTAGAGCACGCACATAGTGTACTGAATCGTAGAATTGAAAGTGTCATAGAAGTTTAATATCAATGAATATTAATTTGTTAAGTCAATTGGCTTTTGGAACGAGTTATAAAAACAAATGATTATGCAAATTTGAGCTTAATATAGCAAGTAGAGAACATCTAGTGAGTCATCTTTCCACTTGCTAATCTCAAATAAATTATTATTGAAAAGTTAATCAATAAAAGTAATGTACATAATACCAAAGAGATCAAGAGAACAAGCTGTGTAATAAAATCTCATTCACAACGTGTTGTATAACATATTAAGTAAAATTTAAGCGAAAGAATCTGTAATGTTCATAGCAAGTAAACTCAGGCAACACAGCTAGTTTTTATGTGCACACGCCTGTAACCGACCACGGCCGACTCGAGCCGAAGACGCACGAATGCAATCGTGGGAAAACGCGGCAGGTGTTGCCGATGCGAAGCACTTCTTACTGAGTAAACACTCGTATACAATATTATACCCGCCTCGAAGCGTCTGTGCAAATGAAAAACATACTTTGTGTATTTAATAACACTGTTTACCTTTTTGGTACGGCGGTTATCAAGCGACAGCTTTTTGCGACGACTTTGAGGGAATGAGTTATATTTTTTTTATTATTTAATTTATTAAGTCATCCGTAATTGGTGCATAAATGAAGTGGAGTCGTTAAGAACGACGCGTGACCTTTCCCGACTTAGAGATTGCCAGGATTGTGTCTTGTGTGTAATGAAAGGGTATTACTTTCGTCCGCGCGCGTCATCTATCAGTATGCTGAACTGCGATGCGCCTGCGATTTTTTTTTGTTAAATTATCAGACTTAAAGCGATTAGATGCGGCACGTTTAATTTAAGGGATAAGCATTTATGTAGAATTTGTTATTCCGCGCTTATCGTATTTATCGTTCTTAATTACAAAAAAAATAAAAGACTTCTGCCTTCATTGCGAAAATCGTACTAACTTAAGTGTTTTTATAGCGTTCTGGAACACGTATAATATATAGAGCCTATTTAACGTTAATACGTTTGATTTGTTACATCTCTAATTATAACGGTATATATGTTTTTTATATTCTATATTGAACATCTAAATTTCTCGATAGCATCAACTAATGCAATCAAAGCAGCAGTTAAAAAGTAGTTAAGTTAACAACACCATTTATTATAGCTATCGTAGGAGTGAATAACGCCTACACAGCTACGGATGTAGCATCTGTGGCACTTTATAGCCGTTTTATCTTAAAATATTATGTATTAAATTGACCATCTAGAAAAACTTAAGGCACTCCAATTACCTATGACCATTTAATCAGTAATCATTTAAAGATTTATTAACGAATGAGTGCGGTGTATTTATTTTATATTTGTATTCACCAGAAACACGCTTGTAATGTACCTAAATGGAATTTGCGACGAATGAAATTTGGAATCCAAAATGTCCCTTTCATTTTAAATGACATCGTTAAACCCTACCGTCCAAGATT
Source organism: Podotricha telesiphe (assembly GCA_038994665.1). Lineage (NCBI taxonomy): Eukaryota > Metazoa > Arthropoda > Insecta > Lepidoptera > Nymphalidae > Podotricha > Podotricha telesiphe. The sequence continues at coordinate 604,780 of JAOYRR010000293.1, read as the reverse complement.
CTTTAATTAAAATTGCCTTCTTTAAATTCAACAGTAAGTTTATTGCATAATGTATACCTACAGATTCATAATTATTTAAACCGGCTTGTCATTACCAGCATACATAATTGTATTTTTCAGGTACATTGACTTTTAATTTTTGATCATTTACTTAAGCAGGACTTAATTATGTACTGGGAATAAGGAGAAATCACCGCCAAGCATGATATTTGAGGTAATAATTATTTATCTGTAATAATATGTTTTAGGGTCCGTGGTATCGCAGTTTAACTGAATCTGACTGTAAAAGCGATTGGTTGTGAGTTTGATTTCCACTTGGGGGAATGATTATATTCAAAATTATTAATTAATTAATTATTAATTTGTACAGTGGGATGATTACCTAAAATATATATACTCGTTGTATGACACATGTGTTATATTTAAAGTTAAACTCGAATAGTTGAAATAACTTCTATCTGACCAGTCCTAGTTCCTCAGCCGTGAGTCAGAATTTTCCAAGAAATATAATGGATTCAAGAGATAAGCTGTACGATTTGACGCTTCTAAGACGTAAATTAAAGTAAATGAATTAAATGTATTGAATAGTAACTATTATTAGAAGCTTATTGCTTAGTTATTATTAAAGTAATTGCGCTTTTAAATTTTTTTTCAGCTTCACGCGTTTTGGGCATTAGCGTGGTAGTTAAAATCTCTAAAATAGGAACCCACGGCACAAGTCCTTTTAACAATTTTTTAATCTTATACAGCTTTCCTTAGCGGGTAGTAATAGTAACTATAAACACTTTAAATCGTCTCAGTTTCGGGCTTAATATAGAATTATTTTGTAATAATATAACTTTTTGAGTTAGTTAAATTTATTATTTTGGTGTCCATAGATTGAATAGAACAATCTAAACAGTAAAATATTCTGTGGCAAGCCTGCCTTTCTTTTAACCCTGCATTTCATTAAACTTGCCTGTATTATGAAATAAACGAATATTAACCGTTGCAAAAAATAACTTGAAAATTATTGAAATAAAACTTTTTGTTATATTTATAAATTCTATTCCTATATTTTCCTAAAGTATAATAAAGACTATGTATTTGTTCTAATTTTCTTATCGAAATGTACAGAAATGTACGAACGAGTACAGGTAATAATAAATTAACAACTACTCTACGATACGAAATGTTATTACAAATTTCGTTTTTATACGACAAAATTTACTTAAGCCAGCCATATATTATTTGGACTTACAATTTATCGACGTCACGATTCAGATATAGTAAGGTCATCGTAATTTTTATGTTTTCCAGCAAATTGCTCCGAACACCTTTCGATTGTACGTCAAAAAAATTGCAATCCCACCCTAAATTAAGACAATCATGTAAACCACAACTAGCTATTATTATGCCCAGGTGTGCCTCGTAATGATTACTTATTATTTTTGTACGTGCAATGTAGGTACTAGAGACTTTATAAAACAAGTAGGTATACAGCCGATTATCCATAAGAATACAAAAATACTGTATTAAACATATTCCCTCGATAATACTGCAATGTTTATTTTCTGTATATATTTTACTTACCGTGTGTGTTCTGTTCTAATAGCTGAAGACATCATACCATAAATACATTAAATAATTTCTACTTTTTAAAGACACATGTGAAAAAATAGTCTAAGCCTAAAAGGGAAGAAAACTAAAATTCTGATATTTGAAAGAGATGAAGAAAGAACAGAATGCCACATCGGTGTAAATATAAAGGTATAAGAAAAAGTCACTAGACGTGGTTCATCAGGAATATTTGTTTAGCAAGATTGGAGTATACGAAATAGATATGGAAAAGCGTGATGAGGCGGCGATGGGATGGTGATAATGAATGCAATTACAGTTTTATTCAGCAGCGTGCAGCAACGCGGTAGAATAATGAAAAAAAGGTAAATGCAGTGCCTAGAGATACGATCACTCCCTAGAATAAGCGGTAAGGAGTTTTAAGTAAAGCCTAGCCTAGGTGATCGATTGAAGAGATACATAAAATAACGGGTGTACGCGATTAAAAGTACGCGCAATGTTACAATAAAAATAAAGAAGAACGGGCTTAGGAGGTTTGGGCATGGAGAGGATAAGTGATGAAAGAATGGATAAAATATATTTTTGATGCAAGAGTCGGTAGCAGGAGAAATAGGGGAAAGCCTCGATAGACCTTTGAGAAAATAGTGCCAATGATACTGGAGGCATGTATTGTAAAAAGCAAGAAGACACGCCGGGGAGACTGTATAAAGAGGTTTTTGATAGAGGACAAGGCAAAAGAGGTATGAATGAATACTTCGCTTATCATAACGTGTGAAGCTAAACAATCTCCATTTTTATTGCTTAAGCATAAAATAATATGTGATAAGTATTTAAAAAGTGTCGTATTTTTAAACCTCTTAGTTAACTTTTATATTATATTGACAAGATAAATAAAAAACGCACCTTTATTTATCGTATGCTTAACTTCAGCGGACTTTCATTTTTTTTTCAAAAGTAACAACGCGTAATCATAGTATGAATATAAGTACATACATACATTTAGTGGCCATAAAATATAAACAGTTGAATTTCTTACTTTAATCCTGGCTGCATGACAGATCGATGGTATTGTGGCCCATTACAAAGTGGGAAAATGCCAGACCGTCAAAGCTACGGTTATGGGTTTAAACCCATGGGGTTAACCCCGTTTAATGGTTTTTATATTGATAATTATTTTCCGTACTCATCTCTGTTATAATATTAGGTTCTCTCTTACTAATCTGCTATATATAATAATACGTGAACTATAAAACTCTAAAGGAGAGGCTCTAATGTATAGTAGATATATGGAACATAGTTTTTATGGCTAAAAAATAATTAGTTCATATCAATACATTCAATGGATTTTATAATAACTGAATTAATACAATTCATTACTGATATTAAATTTTAACGAAAGTATTAAACGAAATTTACAGCAGCATATGTCTGCGAAAACTTCGAACAGAATTTTTTGATAGTTTTGACTAAATTTTTATATAGTTGTTTGATAGCGTTTTTGTTACAGAGGATTAAAACTAATTGTTTGCTAAAAACTTATGTTTACCTGTTTGTGTTAAACAGACACCGTTTGTTTGTTTTGATGTTTGCATCCATTCTCAGAAAAACAATTTTTACTCCGATATTTAAAGACTTCTATTTTCTTTCTAGTTCTATTAAGTTTGTTCTATTAAGTTTGTTTTATTAATATTTATTGAATATTTTTAAATGATTAAATATCACATTTTCTTTCCGGCGCCTTTTTAATAATTTGATTAAATATGAGAAAGAAGTTCTTTTAGTTTTAATAACTCGTAATACATTATATACTACATTCACGTCACCATATACGACGCAAGAGGCTTAATGTTCATGGCTTATTCTATTGTTTTCTGTGTAGTGAAAGAAAATATTTTCATTAACAGCGATATTCAATGTGAACGTATAGTTTAATTGGCACTGGACTTGGACAAATTTCAAAAGGTGCGAATTCAAATTGTATTTATAAAGTAAATCCTATAAATTAATTAAAAAATTTGATATACATCTTTAGTAGTTTTCTAATCCAAGTGTGCAATTAAAACTTAACATGTACACTAAAATTCATTCAATAATTTCAGAGGCTCCTTTTTGTGTAGTAAAATTCCTAGTTAAATTGCTTTCTTCGAAAAAAATCCAATTTGTTAATTCTAATAACAAGTACAGTTAATAAGATTAAGGTTAAGTTGGAAAAGACACTGGACGAAAATAATGTCTTATTTCCTAACGAATTTAATATAAATAAATGCTATAAGAATTTTTTTATAAAAATATCCTGAGAGAACCAACACGCGTTCAATATGGACATATTAAAAACAAAAATCAAGGTTATGTGTTGTTTTATAACTTTATTGAAAAACTAGTTAAAGCGTTAAACTCACGTACCGAGACTAAATATTGTACACTAACTAAGAAAACTGTTAATTAATTTAATTATGACTGTATAATGATAGATTTATATAATCGTCGTTTCAGCCCTTCGACGCCCACTGCTGGACATAGGCCTCCCTCAAGCGGCACCGACGACCTTGATCAGATTATCGGTCCACCTTGGGGGCCTGCCCACTTGAACGTGGTCGCCACTCGAGAACCCTAATGCCCCATCGGACATCGGTTCTCCTGGATATGTGTCCTGCCCCCTGCCACTTCAATTCTTCAAGCAATGTCGGTTAGCAGTTTATATAATTATTTATATAAAAAATATATAATTAAGGCCATTGTGGCGTAGTAGGACAGCGTCTGACTGTAAATGCTATTGGTTGGTTGTGGGTTCGATTCCCACTGGGGGATATATATTCTTATATATATATATTTATTTTTATGTATACATTTAAATCATTTTAATTTTTTCCGCTCTGGTAAGACCAAGCGCGGCGTTGAATTCTGCCACTCAAAACATCATGTTGATTTCAGTTGGAAGGTGGAGGATGGAGTGTCTTTGACACTAGGTTCTCTTTGACGACCCTGTTATGCAGGAAAAGCTTAAAGCTCCCATCAGAATAAAAATATCAACAACAATCACTAATAATATAACTAGAAAATCATTATCTTTTTACATAAATAAAGTTGCAATTTCAAAATCACTTAAAACAACAAAGTCTCATGCAAAACAAGCGGATACTGATGAAATTGCCAAATACATTACAATTACGTATTCTGACAGTTTTTACTTTTGTTTTAAACGTTTCCTGGGGTGGCAAAAAGG